>OVAN01013233.1:0-13006 GCA_900406275.1 Anastatica hierochuntica
TCCCAAAACTTGACATTTTCGCGAAACCCTGGTGAACCGTCATTGCAAGTGAGACTATTCTCGCCCGAAAATCGTAAATGGACCGTTATCGCGGTTTGGGCCCTTTCAAGCTGTTTCGCGGCTAAGTGATTTTTACGATTTATCGAGGAAAACTGCTTTCCGTAGGAATACGCGGCAACAGCTTCGTGGACCGATACGGTCAATCGTATAGTTTAGAGTCTTCCGGTGCTTAATTTAACCGTCGTCGTTTTAGACGATTGATACGAAATCCACGGAAAGCATGAATCCTTGCGACTCTTGTCATGACGGTTTGACGGAAACTCCAATCGAGACGAAACGAGAGACGATCAAGTAACGATTCGGAGGAAATGATGATCAAAAAGGATGTGGTTCAGTCAATGGACTACGGCTGAACGTTATCCACGCCTCAGCGCCAACTGGCGCCAAGACAGACGCTCTGTCTTGGTGCCAATTGGCGCCAAGGACATAACTTGGTCCTGGTGCCAATTGGCGCCAAGACCATGCCCTGGTCTTGGCTCCAATTGGCGCCAAGACATGCCCTGGTCTTGGTTCCAATCGACGTCTAGATCGGCCTCTATATCGGGCGTCAATTGGTTCCAAGATTCGTCCGTAGGTTTGGCGTCAATCGGCGTTTAGACATTTCTTCGAAGCAACGCGATTCGTTAACGCTTTCGGTGGTTTCGTATCGCTCCGGACGACGTATCGTGTGGCCTCGTGAGAGTTATCTGAGAACCATCGATGCTAACCTTGGCATTTGGACACTCTAGCTGCTTGCGGACGGACATACTTTATGCGGAGATTGGTCATGATCGACTATCTCCGAAGATCTGAAGTCAGGTCCGAAGAGACAGCTTGAACGATGAGAACCTCAGAGTTTTCAGATATCCGTACGATTCCTGTGTCCGGAAGAGAAAGCATCGTTTCCGTAGTCCTTTTCAGGCATCGATTTCGTCGGGACAGTTTTTGACCCCAACAGATGCGATCTTGGACATTAATTTCGAGAGGACTGTTTTTGACCCTAACACTTATTCCCGTTCCTTTTCATCTTGGTTTTAATTTTATTTTTTATTTGCCACTTACCCCTTCCTTGGATTTGTTTCACACCGAGACGGTGTGAGATAAGTTCGGGGTAGGCTACTTATGTTTTTCTTTTTATTTTAGTGTTGTTTGAGTCATTCTGATGTTTTTGTTGAGTCAGTTATGGATTGTTTATGCTTAATGATGATTTCAGACTATTATCTCTGCGCATTGCACTTCATTTATATGTTCATTAAAAGTTGAGCTTGGGTAGTTAGGGTAGTCAGACTATTATCTCTGCGAATGCATATATTTGGTTTACTTTTTGATTGGTGGTTGAGCTTGGGTAGTTAGGGGACATGGATATCAATATACTCTTTCTCTCCTGCGATTTTGCATAATGTATTTCATCTTGACGCAGTTTTTGATACCCGAAACACTTTAAGCCTCACCACTAAAAGCCTTGAATACCAAGCCTGATTTCCTGATTACAAGTTCTTGGTTGAAGAAGTTTCATGCATATCTTTAATGAATGTAGAGAGTTATTAACATGGAAGCAGAGTTTGCAGGTTCAAATTTTAGAGTATGGATGGGCTTGGGAAGTTATGCAGCGATTCTTTGGGAGAATGTTCTAACTGTTCTGAGTCTATATGGTTAGCGGAAGTAACGCAGAGTAAGGTTTCCTGATAGCATAACATCCATTTGGTTTTCGAGTTTTTTTTTTCCGCAGGCTTAACCTACGTTTCCTTTACTTGAGGACAAGCAATGATTCAAGTCTTGGGATATGATGTGTCAGTATTTTAGTAGTTTTTATTATGGTTTTTACACGAGATTTATAGTTTTTAGTATGTACTCGGATCTTTTTGGCGCGGATTTGTGTTGTTTAGTGAGTTTACAGGAATCGAGTTTGAATGTGCGAAAAGAATGAGTTTTGGATGGATTCCAAGCATCGAGGGAAGTTTTCGGAAAGCTGGAAAATATCCAATCAG
Source organism: Anastatica hierochuntica (assembly GCA_900406275.1). NCBI lineage: Eukaryota > Viridiplantae > Streptophyta > Magnoliopsida > Brassicales > Brassicaceae > Anastatica > Anastatica hierochuntica. Next base: position 2,028 of record OVAN01013233.1, read on the forward strand.
ATGGAAAAGGATCGATCGATCCCTGTCCCTAGATCGGTCGATCCCTGTCCCAATTTTAAGAACGATTTTTACGAAGAACCAGATCGAACTTATCTTGAACATGATCTCATTACTAGAACCTAGGCTCGTGTTTCCTATTTCAGAATGCACTTCACAAACTTTTTGAGAGCAGAGAATGATTTGTAACCTAGGGAGAAGAAGCATCTTTTGTACTTCGAATCTGAGAAGCTTTCTGGAACCCTTTACTCTTATTTTTGTCAAATACAATAATGTCTCTCTTTGATTTGATCTGTGTTTATACGATTATCATGAGTGAGTAGTCTATTCGTTGGGTTTAGGGTTCTCACATAGGGATTCATGAATTGTTTATATAGAATTGTATGATTAGGGATTCAATCAATTGGATCTTCATCTAGGATTGTTCATAATGCATTAAATTAAACTGATCACGTAGTTTATGATGTTAAGTAATTTAACGCCTGGAAAGTATTCGATTAATTGCCCGAAAGAATCTTAGATGAGCCATTCTTGTTAAGCCAATGGAAGTTGATGTTTAAGTGAATTGTTAACATATCAAACTTGTTAGGAATGCATGATAAGATATCGAGGGTCAACGAAAGATAATCTCGAGATTTCTAATACATAGGGAACTGATACTACGGAAGTATATCAGTTCTACAATAGAGTTTAAGTTCAAGATGGTTTAAAACTTGTTCCCTAATCAATATCTTGAGTCAATAATGAATTGTTTCCCGTAGAATACCCAATGCCCAACACTTCTTTGATTGATTTACACCTCGTTGTTGTTTTTCTGCTTTCTTTGTTCTCTTAATTTCGATATTTGCATCTCTTTACAAAACATCTTTTTACATTTAGCCCGCTGTTTGATCTGACATTCTCTGTGCTACCTTTGGTCTCTATGGATTCGATCCTGAACCACTACAACGTACTTCTGTGCGATTGCAGTGTTTTCTCAAACGAAAACCTGAGTTATCATGCCCTTAGGGCTTTTATTCCATTTTCTGTTTGGCTTTTTCTTATTGCTTTCATTCCTTCGACCTCTTATCATTCGATCATCTTCTTGGTCTATTATTCAGATAGACATACTCTATCGAGGAGACGTCGAATCAATATCGAGGTCTTGGTCAACCGCAACAGCATCCTTTGTAACAGAATGGTTTGTATTGTCTCCAAACTTCTTTTCAAAGATGCAGATTATGGACTCCGAGTCCATCTTTTAGATATCTGATCCTGTTAAGCCCATGACAGATCTTTGTTTAGTTAGTTCCTCATGTTCTCTTTAGATTTCCAAGGCTTTCTTGCTCTTTGGGCGTGACATTCATACTTCTGGGCCTTTTGGCCTTGGAAGGTTGAAGCACTCTTAGCTGTTGGTTCTGGTCGCGCTGCCGGGTCCCAAAGATCCATCGCTTCGGTAGATCCAAGACCTTTCGTCGTTGAATCCATCTTCAAGGAAGCGTGGGGCACTTGGCCCTATTGGACTATGGTCTATGGAGCATTAGATATAAAATCTTTCAAATTTGGTATCTAAGCCCTAGGGCACATTGCCTTAGAGAACTAGAGGTTTGTGGTTCTCGTAACAAAGTATGATTGTGGGGCATATAGCCCTGGTGAACCATGAGTTCATAACTGTTAGACTATGAAAGTCTAGTACTGTGAGACAAGCTCTTGCCAATTTTACACTTTACAAGTCGTGAATTCATAAGCGCTTAATTGTCCAGCCTTAGGCTAGGTTTAATCATATTTTATTAGATATATCAGTTGGATCGTTGGTCTGTGGGCATAAAGCCTTAGTAGACACAAGGCCTTACTGGGCATAAAGCATGAGTGGGCACAAGGCCTGGGTGAGTTACATGAACTCGGTGGGCACTAGGCCTCTGGGCACACCTGCCTGTTAGAACATTTAGTTCCCGGCACTTTTTTGACAATTTTTGTATGAGTTTTTGCTAGCTTTACTGTGACCGACCGACTTTAAGTTTTTCTATGAGCTGCGTACTAGGATGGACAGGGGGGTACATGTTCCATTAGTTTTGCTAACTCATAGTTTTGTTGCATTGCCTCTACCACCATTAGGAGCCCATCCGCATTTTTCCATGGCGTTTTGACCATGGCTTTTTGGAGCCTGTCCGCATTAGATGGACCATAGGTAGGAGCTAGTCCTCATTTTTGGAGCTTGTTAGCCTTAGCGGGTCTAGGGATGTACCCTATTCCCCCCCCCCCAAAAAAAAATGAAGTTGCAAGCATCATTGATGCTTGCGGCTCTCTCTGTTCAGATTGCCCGATTATTCTTGGTTATTACTAGCCTAGGTTTTCGTGGTTAACCCGTTCCACAGCATCTAGGTTCGGTCTAGTTATTTTCAGAGGCGTACAATTTATACCGGCTTTTCTTTCAAAAGAATTGCTTAGGTAATAAATCGCACTTTCACTGAAAATTTATTTTATTCTAGATTTGCCCTTGCATCATGGATTGTCAAACATGGAAAAACCAAAACCAAAATCCCCCTAGTTAGGGCCCCGTATTTTGTTGGGCGCCATTTTCTAGGGGTATGTTTACCTCGATCAATCCCTGTGCTCCCGTTAGGCTCGCCTCTTGCATGAGGCCTTGCCACCTGACTGGTGTGCGGCTTTGTTCTTTGAGGGCTGCTTTCTTTGTGCATCGGCTTGGCAGAGAATTCCATTGTTGCAGCCGTTGAGCGCGGCTTTAGAGCGATGGCTCTGAGGGTCGTATGGTAGCATGAGTGATGACATTAGATTTAGCTAGTGATTAACTTCAAGTTTTAAATTTATAGACCTTAATCAACTAACAATCCTCATTAAACTGCAAGTATACGGCTATGTCGATTGTAGTACTTAAGGGTCGAACCCACGAGAACTAGAGACTCAAGCACTAGGAATATGTAATATCTCCTAAGCTAAGCAAGGATCCTTCTATTATCGATCAACCCACTCTCGTGGCAAAGATCTATTCACCTATACAAATTACAAGGCTCAACTCTCGTTTGTTGCCTATCTAAACATGTATGTGATAGTGTTCCTCAAGCCCTTATAGCCATTTAACACCTTGATGTCCCATTGGGAAAACTATTCTGATAGCTCAAAGTTAAAAACATAGATCTAGTTCTCTCAAGCATTTCATCGAACACTTTCTAGGCGTCAATGAGCAAGCATGTAACGTTAGAAGATCGAAACTAAATCTAGTAGGAATCTATGCCAAGATCTAGTCTAATACCCATTACAATCTTAGATCTAACCTTAAACTACCATATCTCANTGAGAAGAGATGAGAAGAGAAGAGATGAGAAGAGAAGAGATGAGAAGAGAAGAGATGAGATGATTAAATGCAAAGAAACTCAAGAAGATCCAAGAAAAATCCAAACTTTGTGAGAAAGAAAGAATCTTAAAAAAAGGAAGAAACTTGATGAAGAACAATATATTAAAGAGAAGACAAACACATGAATGATTTAAAGAGATTTAAGCACAAAGTGTTTACAAATCATTGAATCAATCTTGAACACATGAAGAACTCAAAAAAAAACACAACCTTAGGTAGCACAAATGTTCTTAGAGGCTTACAGGATGTATTTATACTAAAAGGGGGTGAGAGAGTGCCCTAAAAGCACTTTTTACTTCCTGGTGGCCTGGCATCACCCGAAAGTAGGGTACCATCGACCCGTAGGTAGACAGTAGCTCACCTTGGGCAGCAAAGCTGCCAAGGGAGGCTGTTTTCGATCCAAGGTTGCCCACTGTCGACCTCTAGGGTCGACAACTACTCACCTTGGCAGCTTCTTCTTTTTTCTCTTTCAATTGCCGTATTGTTTGCATATATTCCTCTTCTCCACTTGCACTAGGCTCTTGATTCTCTTTGTTTCTTCACCATTTAAGCATCAAGAATCCATCATCCCAAGCTCTCAAGTTGCTCATCCAAAGGTTGTACTTACATATGCAAAAGAATGCAATGCAAGGACAAAAATCCTAAACTAGACCAGACTTATAAAAAAGATGGATTCTAACACTTAAATGCATTATATACAACTTAAAAGCTATCAAAATATGGATAAAATAAGCTCTAGAATGCATGAAAATATGTACACATCAATGAGCGAGCCCATTCCTGATCTCCTATTATCTCTCTTATTCCCCAAGGCGTTGGGAACTTCATGGATTGGTGTAGCGGCGATGGAATGACCTTTATATTATGTATCCAGGGCCTCCCAAATATTGCGTTGTACGCCGAAGAGCAATCCATAATGAGAAACTTGGTCATTTTGTTGATACCACCGACATATACTGGTAGGGTTACTTCTCTGATGGTATGTTTCACTTCGCCAGTGAATCTAACTAGAGAAGTGGACTTTCTGGTGATCTCTTCTTCGTCTAATCCCAAGCCTTTGAAGGCGTTGGTGAAGATTATATTAGTTGATGGGCCACTGTTGATGAGGATACACCTCATGAGGCAATTCACAACTTTTAATGATATCATTAGGGCATCATGGTGCGGAGTTATCACTTCTTCTTCGGTGTTGGTGGCAAAGCTTATTATACCAGGGCTATCTTCGCGTTCTTTTCTAATTGCCATGGCATCTAATTCGTGGTGGATCTTGGCAGCGCGGGGCTTCTGTTGGCAACAGAGATTTTCACTCCACTCACCTCTGATCCTCCGGTGATGAAGTTGATGACATGATCTAGTTTTGGTGAATCAGGCTTTGGCCCCAGGGGGATGTCATTCTTGGTATGTTTGTGAATGAGCGCCTTTGCTTTTTCCGAGAGAAACTCTCGTAGGTTTCCCTTCATGAGGAACTCATTCACTTCGAACCTTAGATGAAAGCAATCCTCCGTAAGGTGACCGTGGTCGTGGTGAAAATTGTACTATTTGGATGTGTCTCTCTTGTGTTGGGGGGCCCACATTTTCACTGGCCACTTGACTTTTCCAGACAAGTGTCCCAGCTGAAGTAGTAACTCAGCTGGGGATATCATGATGTTGGACATGTCGGGCCTGGTCATGGGTACATACTTCTCGTGCTCTGCTTTTCCTAATGGCTTTGGCCATCTTTTGGAGCCACCTTTCGCGGATTTTTAAGAGCCAGGCTTAGGGTTAGATTTATCTTCCCTGGTGGCCTTCGAGTGACTAATAGCTCAGGTTTTCACAAGAGAAAACACTGCAAGCGCAAAGAAGTATGTTGTAGTGGTTCGGGATCGAATACACAGAGACCAAAGGTAGCACGAACAATGTCAGATCAAACAGAAGGCTAAAGCTAAAATGATATCTTTTAAAAGATACAAATATCGAAATTAAGAGAACAAAGTTTTTAGGGTCAAAAAGGGTCACGACGAAATCGATTCCTAAAAGCGTAACGCAAACATCTTCTCTCTTTCGGAAATAAAAATCGTGAGAGGATTATCAATTCCGAGGCACTTGCCATATAGTCAATCTCCTCTCGGCCAAATATCGATGCTCCGCGTCTAGCAAACCATAGGCGATCACTTCGCAAAATCCAGTCACTTGCGGTAAACTAAACGCGAATATATCGAAATCAACGTCCGAGACCCCCGAGAGATCTCGATAAATGAGTTTTGGAACAAGAAAAAGTCACCGTAAACGACGGATAACCGCGTCGCTTCGAAAATATGAGCACTATGAACAATGGCAAGTCTAGCCGCCCGTTGTGCGACTAGACTCATGCCAAGTCCAGTCGCCCAACGGGTGACTAGACTCTCTTAAAAGTTTAGAGGCCCAACGGACGACCAGGCTCATGGAACGTATAGTCGCTCGTTGGGTGACTAGACTCTCGTAAGGTCTAGTCGCCCGGTCGACTAGACGCCCACAATTGACTAGACCACATCTTCTTGATCATCTTCTCCCTCGAATCCCGGTTCGATTGTTTCTTGTTTTGTCTCGATTGGAGTCTCCGTTTAAGTTTCGCGGCAATAATCGTAAAGACTTGTACTTTTCGTAAAAACTTCGTATCGATCGTATAAAATGATAATGATTAACTCGAACACCGACATTGTTTTAAATATGCGATTGGTCTTATCATTTCACGAAACCGTCACCGCGAAGTCGTACGAGTAACGATTTCTCCGAAAGAAATCGAAAAAATCAGTTGGTCGCTAAACAGCCCAGGAAGGCCCAAAACGAGACAAAAGTCCACTTACGATTTCGGAACGAGAACGAGTCCAACAGCGTCAACGATTTACTCGAGTTTCTCAAAAGATAAATGGAAAATACGATAAAATTAAAGTTTGAAGATAAATATTGAAAAATCGTAAAGATAAGGAAGATTCTCGAAAAAAAGGATTATTTCCGCGGAAAGATATGCTCAAATCTAGGGCGGAAAAGGAAACAAGATCAACTTACGAAGGCATATAATAGAGGAGCTATGGAGAACTAGGGGACACACAGAAATTTCTTCACAATTCATACTTAGAGCTTTATGTTTATTTTCGTTTTTGCTAGCGAGCTGCGTCTCAATTAGGTTTTTAAGTCTTATGCTGTTAGAACTATGATACTCGCTGACAGCTCTCACGGCCACGGAATAAGAAATCTATTGCTCTACTTTCTTTCGATTCTATTTTACTTTTACTTCGTCGTCTGTTTTCTTCGTACTTTTGATCTATTGTTGTTTGGCTTAGCAGAAATCTGGGACCTCAACGAAAGTTAGGATTTCCTGGCTTTCCTTTAAATACGATAATCGAAAGTGCGAATTTCAGTTCCCACATTTTGACGGTAGAAGGCGGGGGCCTATTCGCTCACGGTATGGATCAATCTAACTCGTAGCCGCAAAACGCTAGATCGAACATGACTACAGACGATCAGAATAATTAACCAGCTCGTGACAGCGACAGTGCCAATAACAACACCGAAAACACTCCAATGACGAACAACACCGCGGTCAACGCTGATGAAAACACCGCAGGGTTCTAGGAGACCAAAAAGATGTTCTCGACTCTCGAAAAGAAGTCGGCTGAACAAGACAAACTGACTAGCTCTCTCGCTAAAAAGGTTGAAACCCTAACCGCGAGGACTAGAACTATTCTTCCGCGTGGAGCTACCAGACTCCGCGGAAGAAGACTCTACTTCACCACTCCGCGTGACTTAGTCCAGAACGCGTAACAAAATCCATCAGGACAAAGCCCCGATGTAATCACCCTGTCGCTCCTCAGAATAACGTGGAAGATCCCCCAAATCCCGAAAAGGAAACGGAGGTAATTGAGAAGAGGTAATCAAGTGGAACTTGGATTGGCAATTGAGAAGAGGTAATCAAGTGGAACTTGGATTGGCAATTGAGAAGAGGTAATCAAGTGGCTAACTAACAAGAAAGGAGTCAATCAAAAGAACTAGTCTCGCAACCAAGAAATCATTACTAGCCTAATCCACTCTCATGACAATAGGCTTTTTTGATATGGATTACATTCACTCAACTCTCGTTTGTTGCAAATGATAAATCAATTAGGAATCATTAAGAACAAATCCATATAGTCACTAAACTTCCTAGCAATCAACTCTCGTTGGCTAAGCTAAGTTTAGCATGCTTTAGGTTCTCCTAGACATTTCATCGAACACCTCTCGGGCGTGAAATGCATACATATCAAGATCAAGTTTTTATTCAAGATCTAGCATTAAAAACACCTAAACCATTGAGATATAAATTCATTCTATCCTTAGACATCATTATCTAACCACCTAATCACTCCCAAATCTCCCAATCCAAGATCCAATGTGTTCTACTCACTAAGGCCCATGGAAAACCAAGAAGTGTCACAAGCTTCTTGAAAATCAATACTTGAAGTGAAAAGAAGGTGAGAAGAGATTAGAAGAGATGATTAAATGCAAACAAACACAAATAAATCCAAGAAAAATCCTAACTTTGTGAGAAAGAAAGAATCTTAGAAAAAGGAAGAAAAGAGATGAAAAACAAAGAAGAACAGTGGATTTAAAGAGAGGAGAAACACATGAATGATTTAAAGAGATTTAAGTACAAAGTATTTACAAATCTTTAAATCAATCTTAGAAACATGAAGAACACACAAAAAATACTAGCTTAGGTAGTCCCAATGTTCTTGGAGGCTTAGAGGATGTATTTATACTGAAAGGGAGGGGAGATAGGGTGACCTAGAAGCCTTAAAACACGTCAACAATTTGCAAAGACAACCAGCCATCGACCTTAGGAGACCAGCCATCGACCTGGAGGTCGATGCCTGGTTGCGTTTGCAGCTTCTTCTTCTTGTTCTTTCAATTGCCGTCAGAAAGACGTATTATTTGCATATACTCTCTTCTCCACTTCCACTTGGCTCTTGATTCTCTTTGTTTCTTCACCATTTAAGCATCAAGAATCCATCATCACAAGCTCTCAAGTTGCTCATCCGAAAGTTGTACCTAGAAATGCAAAAGAATGCAACGCAAAGACAAAATCCTAAACTAGACTCAACTTAGAAACTTTATAAATTCTAACACCTAAATGCATTATATACAGCCTAAATGAAACGAAAACATATACTAAATGATGTTAAATATGCGTTAAATTATGTACACATCAACTCCCCGGACTTGTTCTTTGTTTGTCCTCAAGCAAACAACAAAGACCAAACCCGGAAGTGAGGTTGTCAAGTGGGAACTCAAAACCACAGTAGAAGAGAGATGCGTTATGCTCAATATCCTAAAGATAAGTATCATAATGCATGGATTAACAAAGACTCAATTTACTTCGGCATATTCATCACAAAACCATCTCTAAGAACCTAGGATAAGCATCCACAAGTCACTTCCTCAGCCAATCTCATTAACATTCCATTAAGCTTTCATGTGCGTTCTTTACTTATGGGCAAAGCATCTAATCCGTTTGGCTTGGTAAGAGAAAGACTAATGATAAGAAGAAGTGTTTAAAGAGAAGGTTTCACTCATATTTAAGGTGGTTTCTCTCAAATAGTAGTGCAAGACATTAGGCAAAAGTGAGGTGGAGTCAAACAGTTAATGCATACAAGGTCTTACTTACCACTAACGATTCCCACCCAAAAATTCCTAAGCCTACTTAACTACCCTTTGTGTTTCCCATTAAGATCCTCGAAACTAAGATCCTCTTACTCACTTAAGCTCATTTTTCTCTTTCTTTTATGACAACTAGAGATTCATTTCCAATATGTACTTAGCTTCTAACCTTCTATCTATTTTCTAGTGCGACTTTCTAATCAAACTTTTGATTCATTTTTCTTTTCTTCGACTTTAAGTTTTGACTCTCTAGGCTTTTCTTTTAACTTGATACGGTTAGAGCTACTCTTTTTCTAATCTCTAGTTCCTTTTCTTCTTCTTTTGTTTCTTAACTATTTTTTTCAATTTTCTCTTTCTCTTATTTCCAACTCAACCCTTGGGATAATCTAACATTAAAGCTCTACTTCCCATGGTTGAGATACCAACACATTACCATACCCAATAACCAAAACGAAGATCAAAGAACAACCTCCCTATATTTCTAATTAGCCTTAAAGTGAGGCTAATCCTAAGGAAGCACTCCCTTGTCGTTCAACTTCTTTGCACACGGGTTTTTGCCAATGTGTGCACTTTCCGAAAGAGACCTCACATTCAAATTAATAGGGGGTTTGAAAGAAAGGTCTAAGGGTTGATAAGGGTGTGGTAACTACTCTAAGAGTGAGAGTAGCCACTTGAGCTAAGAAGGGTTGTAAAAATGGTAAGCATAGCTCAAGTGTCTCGTGTTTATCCACGGTTAAGTATGACTAAGTCCATAAGAAAGATTATTAAGTCAAATTTAAGTTTCACTTAGTTGAGATTAGTCGTAGATGAAAACAGCTTCAACCTTCACCTAAGACTTCAAGAGGTTAATTCCAAAGATGGATTTTTCTTTGAGTTCTAGGTGGTTTAAGTATTATTATACTTCTAATGAGGGCATTGAACATTAAGCAAGACTTAACTACCTACAAGACTATTCTATCATTGTTCCCTATGGAAAATGCAATCCTATATGCTGTTAACAACCTAAGTATTTACAAATGAATGCAATCTATATGTCATGATTTGAAAAAGAGATTCAAATCTTTTTTTTCGCAAAATATGCATATTTACAATGCAAGACTCAAATATGCATGAAGAAAGAGAAAACATATCAAATCAAAACATAAATAGTACTACGCCCCTCCCTCTGACTTAAATTTCACTATCTCGGTGAATCCTAAGTCGTGAGAGTGACCCTTTAAAAACACACATAAAAAAGAAAATATGTAATGGTATTCACAATGGTTTGTAGGTGACATAGCGGTTTCTCGGTGGTCAAAGTTCAATATTTATAAGGCCTAAATACCCTACGCTCAATCCCGCAAGAGAACGGGGTCAATTGTAGTATTTTAGAGTCATCCAAGGATTTAAAGGCTTGGATTAGTAGAATCTAAACAAGGAGATTATATTAAGGCTCCTAGTCTAGGCGGCGGTATAGTAAGAGATTGTCACGGGTCTCTATTAAACCTAATCAAAAAGGGGAGTAACCATGGTGATTGTTCAAATAAAGCAAGCAATAATAAAGTTGCATAAAAGTAAAGCAAGCAAATAGTGAACTTTGGATCTAATCAAAATAAAAGTAGGATCATGAGACAATGGTTATGAGTTCGGGTTCAATCTAGAGTTGTAATGGATTTGGATAAGGCTTTATTAAAGGATTTATCTATTTCTAGACCAAGGATTCCTTTTTATTCGATTAACCCACTCTCGTTGCGGAGATCTATTCACCCATACACACTACAAGGCTCAACTCTCATTTGTTGCCCATCTAAGCATGTACGTGATAGTGAGTCTCAAGCCCTTATAGTCATCTAACACCTTGGTGTCCCTAAAGGCAAACTACTCTCATAGCTCAAGGTGAAAAACATAGGTTTAGTTCTCACAAGCATTCCATCGAACACTTTCTAGGCGTCTTTGAGTAAGCAATGAACTTTTAAGAACTAAACTAAACCTAGTAGAA
>OVAN01013234.1:0-13005 GCA_900406275.1 Anastatica hierochuntica
ATCAATTTCAAGAGAGACATGATTGTATTATGCATAAACAAAAGTAAATAGAGAGTTCTGAAGACTTCTCGATTAAGACCAAAAAGACTACTTCTCCCTAGGTTACAAACTCTCTCTAACTCTCTAAAAATCTCTAAAAGTGCATTACGATAAGGAAAACACGAGCTTAGGTCTTTTTGTTGTAATCTGGTTTGAAATAAGTTCGGTCTGGTTCTTCATAATATCGGTCCACAGATCGGGACAGGGATCGATCGATCTAGACAAGGATCGGTCGATCTGTGTTCTAATTCGTGGGTATTTTCCAGTTTTGCATGAACACTTCCTTTGACGCTTGAAATCCATCAAAAATGCATTCTTTTCGCACATTGAAGCTCGAATCCTGTAAAAACAACAAAGAACAAAAATATGCGCCAAAATAATACGAATACATACTAAAAACCTTAGATCTTGTGTGAAAACCGTAGTAAAAACCTACTAAAATACTGACACATCACAAGACTAAGGTATGTTTTCTTAGGCCCTAACTCTACATATCATGTGATTATCCATGCTAATTAGAACATTGCTGGGACTGCCTTGCTTCTTTCGAAGTTAAAGAAGTATAGAAAAGCGTTAGGATATTCATTGGATGATATTACAAGTATTTCTCCATATCTCTGCATGCATAGGATCCACTTGGAGGATGAATCCAATACTTCCATCGAACATCAAAGGAGACTCAATCCCAAACTGATGGAAATTATCAAGTAGGAGATTCTTAAACATTTGAGTGCAGGTGTCATCTATCCCATCTCTGCCAGCACATGGATAAGTCTGGTACATATTGTACCAAAGAAAGGTGGAATCACTGTTGTGAGGGTTAGATCTCACAATCACTTTAAGAAGATCTTAAAGAGGTTTAGAAATGGGACAAAGTGGGATTGAAACCCATTAGAGCTAATACTATAGATTAGAAAGGTGATGAATCGATTCTTATTGACTTTTTGTATCAAAAATATTTACAACAAAGATGAATAAAGGAATGAATAATCAAAGGCTACAATATTGGTCTCTCTCTCCCTCGTTTTCTATCTTTGAATCCAACCCACTCCTCTGTTCTCGAAGGCTCCTTCTTATAGCTTAATCTTCTTAGATCTTCGGAACCTCCTTAGCGATATCCTCTCCATGTAATCTCGCAACTTACGCTTCCATTTGACTCGGCGACATCTAGCTTCCAGGCTTCGTAATGGGCTGGACTCGCAATCAACCTTTTCACTTTGCTTTGCTTCCGATTTTAATTATCTTATTGGGCCTAGGGGATTTCGGCCCTGACAATTGCCCCCAGCATCTTGGGCCAGTGTTCCATGGGTCGTGATGCGTGAATCCTTTTACCGAAAGAAATCCCGCCAAAGATCCATCCAATCTTGAGCAAAGATTCATCTCCCTTTAATCAAAGGCTGAGATTTAGCAAACCCGATCTGACGGCTATTGTCATGGGGAACTGAAGGGTTCCGCTCGGGTTTCAAAAAGATTTGACGTGATATAAAATCATCATTAACTGCACCACTTCTACCTCCATACGCCACTTGCACGATCGCCAAAGTACCCTCTCTTCTCCTTTCTTTCTTTATCTGTCGTTTTGTTTCTCCCTTTTCCTTAAACTGTTTTCGTTCTTTCTTGGTTTCATTCTCGCTAGTTCCTTAAGAGATTCTCCTTTTTAGAAATCCCCTAGCTGTTGTGTTCCTATCTCCTTTCTTTTTCTCTTAATGGGTAAAGACAAAGCCGGAGGCTCCAAGGCTCCACGAGAAACTCGTAAGCACAAACGGGTGAACCTCGCCATTATCGACAAAGCCGCCACCGTAGCCATCAAGACGGAGATGGTTTCCAGGGCTCTTACCTTGACCAATTCCGCAGATGCAGCTTTCGGGCCCCATCAGCCTTCCTCTCTCACTGATCAGGAAGTGTGTAACCTGATAGTGAAGGTTGGTGCTCCGAAGAATCTGATGTTGGTCCCGTCATCTACAGATACCCCTTAACATGCACCGGAGGGGTGGTTCTATGTTCGCGAGCAATATATTTCAAAATGACATCTTAGATTTCCGTTCCCCTCTCTCCTGTTAGATCTTCTCGACCGCTATGGTCTAGCTCTCCCCCAACTTTGTCCCTTTGTTATCCGTGTTATCATGGGTCTTTTTACTAGATCCAGGGAGGAAGGGATCGAATTTGGTATCCTGGACTTAGTCAACTTATATATGATCAAAGAGAGTGACCTTACCAAGGGAGCCAGTGGTACCTATTACCTCGCGGCTCGCCCGGGTCGTGGGATCTTTTCCTTTTCTGTTAATGAAGAATTTTGGCGAAAGAAATTCTTCTTTGTGAAGGTTGACCCTTCCACGGTCCCTGAGGGTCGCTCGATGTGTACCTCCAGGGTCCGTTTGATTAGTTAGGGTTGCTCTTATCCTCCTAACATTTCACTTCCAGTTATCATGTTTCTAATGTGTGGTTATTGTTTTCCAGGCACTACGGACCCTCTGAACGCTTCTCTCAAGGTAGCTAGAGCCCTGGTTAGAAAACTGAAACAAGGACCCCTCAACTGGTCGGATTTTCCTTCTTTGAGGATCCGCAAGGCCAGGTTTCCCGAGGACTACAGGATCACGTACCCTGAACCAATTCCTGTGAACCAACTCGAAGGTTAGTTTTCTTTGGTAGCAATCCTCTTTGTCTTACGTTATCCATCATTATTATTTCGTTTTTTATGATAATTTTCTTCTTTGATGTCTAGTATCCGAATATCAGTCCCCTGTCGACATTTCTATAGAGGCTAGCACATCATAAATTGTTCAAAAGATGCCTCTTCAGCCCTCTTTCTGCTCTCTCGATGCTAGGTTCCATCAGATGAGGACCTCCGACGGCTCTCATTCCAAAGGGAGCCTAAACGATAAGGTTCTTGCTGGTTCTTTTTGTGACTCAATCAGAGAAATGTTGGATGATGGTACTTCCAAACCTCCGCAAGTGGCTATCCCAATCACAACCATTCACAATGCCCCCTCTGTCCAGAGGCAAAGTGCAGAAGTTGATGCCTCAGGTATGAGTCATTCAGATCCTAGTGGGAAAGAAATTGTGGTTCCTCAAGACAATGCTGCCAGCCCTCGTGTCTCAAGGGGTAGCCAGGAGCCTGACCGTCCCTCTGCCAAGAGGGTACGCTCTAGTTCTAGGGATAGAATGGCCAGGACTTCTTCTTCTTCCTCTAGGGGTAGTCAGGGCGCTTGGAGATTTACCCACTCAGGTCCAGGTTTGGTGCTTGATGATAACTGGGGGCTGGCCACTCTTATGCGTCACATGAAGCAGCCAGGGTCCCCATTTCCAGCTATCAACAGTTTGAGGAATAAAACAGGCTACCTGGACGTGTCTTACCATCTTGGTCAGGTAGGATATTTTTACTTTGTTATTTCTTGAAGTGTTAACTTCTTTCTAACTTGTTTTGCCTTTTAGTTGGCTAGCGCGATCAACCATTTTACCGTGGGCTACGAGAATCTCTTTGAGGACTTCCCTAACGCCCGTGAGCTCGAGGATGTGATGGTTGCTTTTCAAGATACCAAAAATTCTCTGACTCAGTCCAGGTCTGAAGTTCTGAAGCTGCAAGCCCAAGTGGGGGAGCTGATGTCTCAGCTTGAGGTTCGTGAAGGGAAGGTAGCTGACCACTCCCTGGATCTTAAAGTCAAAAGTAACAAGATCTTGGCACTTGAGAGTGCAAAGAAGACAGCTGACGCGCAGGTCAATGAGCTTACTTTAGCCAATAAGGATCTTGTCTCAAACAGGGATGTTGAGGTCAGGACGGCTGTGAGAGCTGGTAAAAAGGAGGTGATCGGGGCCTATGAGAAGGTTCTGATGTCTATTAAGGAGAAGTTCCAGAAGAAAGTAGATGAGGTTTCTGCCCAGATCTATGCTCAGGAGGTTCAGGCAAACATAGAGCTGTTGGCGGTTCTTATCTCAAAGGAGATTATAAGTGTTCAGGAGGAGCATGGTCGTCTGCTGGCCCTGCTTACTTCTGTTGTCGAAAATTATGATAAGTCTTTGGTTTCTGATTTTTCTATTTCAAAGCTTCCTCTTCCCCAGTTGTCTGAGGGTTCTGAGCCTATGGATGTGGCTACTCAGGATCCACTTGTGCAGGACCAAGTTAATAAGGAGGCTAGACAAGAGGTTTCGATGATCAGTGAGCCCTCTGAGCAGGCTTTTGATGGGAGTGAAGTCCAGGTCGCGAGGGACCATGATGTTTAATGAGTTGTCGTGTCTTCCAGTTTTATTAGGTTTCTGGGCCGTATGAGGCTCCTTTTCTCTCCTTTTTTTTTATTTCTTAATTACTTTATCGGATGCCTGGCGAGGCTTTTAGACTTGTGAATCTTGAGCCTGGAGAGGCCTTTAAACTCATGAACCTCGGAGCCTGGAGAGGCCTTTAAACTCTTAAAACTTTTGGCGCATTCTAATGCGTTTATTAAGTATCTTGAGTTGTATCTTTCTTTTGCTTTTGAACATGACTTGGCCGGGTTTATGACTTAATATGAGATCCTTAGTTTGCTTAGTCAGGAGACCTATCTGTTTCACTTTTAGGATGGTTCGGGTGCCCGTAAGGCTTCTAACTCCATTCGAGTGGTCTAAACCACTTTGTTCGTGCCCTTTTCTTTTTGAGGCTCCGGTTGCAGTTTGGTTCATAGGTGTTGAAGAGGGGCCTAAAGCCTTTCAATCTCTTTTGGGCCTTCCGGCCCTTGAACTGACAGGATCCCGAGGCCTGGTGAGCTATCGGGTCTCTCGAGACTCCGTTTCGATCGATAAAACTTCAGGGATCTTTGTTTGGGCTCCTAGGAACTTGAGATATATATTATTTTTTGTTGATAGGATTTCAAGACCTTTGTTAATTTTGAGGTTTCTAGGAACCTAATTTAAATTGATAGGATTTCAAGACCTTTATCGAGTTTGAGGTTTCTAGGAACCTGATTTAAATTGATAGGATTTCAAGACCTTTATCGATTTTGAGGTTTCTAGGAATCTGATTTAAATTTATAGGATTTCAAGACCTTTATTGAGTTTGAGGTTTCTAGGAACCTGATTTAAATTGATAGGATTTCAAGACCTTTATCGATTTTGAGGTTTCTAGGAACCTGATTTAAATTTATAGGATTTCAAGACCTTTATCGATTTTGAGGTTTCTAGGAATCTGATTTAAATTTATAGGATTTCAAGACCTTTATTGAGTTTGAGGTTTCTAGGAACCTGATTTAAATTGATAGGATTTCAAGACCTTTATCCAGTTTGGGGTTTCTAGGAACCTGATTTAAATTGATAGGATTTTAGTAACGACGCTTGAGGTCAAATAACGCGGATACGCTGAGACTCGGAAGTCAGATGCCTAGTGGTGAGGCACCTGAGCGACCCGAGTAATGGTTAAACTTTTATGGAACGGGGCTGCGCTCACAAGAGGAGCTGCCTACGTACCCCGTCAGGGGATCAAGCCTAACGTACTTCGGTTTTTTGAGTACTCAATGATAATAATTCTTGAGATTCATGGCGTTCCATGATCGTATCTCAGGTACTCCGGTTCGAACCTTTACGAGCTTATAGACGTTGGGTCTTACCATGTGGGTGATCCGATACGGACCTTCCCAATTGGTTCCAAGTCTTCCGGCGCCTCACTCTTTGGTATTTTCGAATACTTTTCGTTGTACGAGGTCACCGACCACAAATTTTCGCGACTTGACCCTAGAGTTATAATGTCGAGCCATCGCCTGTTTGTAGTTTTGAATGCGAATGAAGGCTTGGTCCCGTCGTTCTTCGATTAGGTCGAGGTTGTCTAAGAGCAACTGGTCGTTGGTTGCTGGGTTCGAGGTGCACAGGTTCCGTCGGAGGCTTCCCATAGAGACTTCGGCGGGAACAACGGCCTCCATCTCGTAGGCTAGAGAGAAAGGAGTCTCTTCTGTTGCCCTTCGAGGGGTGGTTCGACATGCCCACAGGACTTCCGTTAACTTGTCAGCCCAAGACTTTTTCGAGGTTCCAAGGCGTTTCTTGAGGTTGGTTAAAACTGACTTATTAGCAGCCTCCGCGTGACCATTCCCTTGAGGATACCTCAGAGTGGAAGTGGTGAGGCGTATGTTCCAGGTGTCACAGAATGCTCTGAAATCATCAGATGTGAACTGGGTTCCATTGTCGTTGACGATTTCGTACGGAACACCATGGCGACATATGATATCTCGCCAAACGAAGGCTTCAACCTCGACCCTTGTGACTTGCTGGAGTGCTTCTGCCTCGATCCATTTCGTAAAGTAGTCAGTTAAAACTAGTACGAAACGTAGCTTCCACTGTCCACCTGAGGGTACAAAAGGACTGATGACGTCCATGGACCATCTCATAAATGGATATGGCGTTGATACCGCAGATAGTTTTTCGGTCGGCAGATGGATGATTGGCGCGTGCCTTTGACATTTGTTACATTGGGAGGAGTAGGTTTCGCAATATGCGACTATAGTTGGCCAAAAATAGTCTTGCCTCTTGATTCGAATGGCTAATACCCGACCC
The DNA here is from genome assembly GCA_900406275.1 of Anastatica hierochuntica. NCBI lineage: Eukaryota > Viridiplantae > Streptophyta > Magnoliopsida > Brassicales > Brassicaceae > Anastatica > Anastatica hierochuntica. The sequence continues at coordinate 6,547 of OVAN01013234.1, forward strand.
CCCGAGTGATTTCCACATGACCCTTCGTGGACCTTGGCCATAAGTTTGAGAACGTCAAGGCCGTGGACGCATTTGAGGTATGGTCCGGAGATGCTTCGTTTGTAGAGGTCGGATTCGATTATGTAATACCTTACACTTAATGCTTTGAGTTTTCGAGCTTCCCACCGATTGCGGGCTATACCCTCCCCAATATATTGCATAATTGGGATTCGCCAATCTAATCTTCCGAGTACCTTATCATGAAGGGTCGGAGCAGCAGTTTGCATAGGTTCGGGCTCCGGATTGTTCCCTAGCTCTTCTTGAGTCGGGATCGTGCCCCCGGAGGTAGTCTGAGAGTTAGGCTCCTCGGAGGCTCCGTTCTCATGACTACCTTCTGGATCGCTATTCATCTCAAAGCCTTGATATGTGCCCCCAGGGGAAGGCTCACTTTCGGAGATGGTTGCAACACAAGTGTTTGGTCTGCGGAGTTGGTCTTTTCCCCCGGAAGATCGCCTTTTGATGTTACAGGTTTGCGTTCTTGGGAACCAAAATGTGGTGAAAACCTGAGTGAGTGAATTGTGCTGGATAGCTGCGGTAGCTACCCTTAGGGGTTGAGCTTCTTCTTCATTTTCTTTTGGATTAGGCTTAATCGCGTCTTTTATCGCTATGTCAATGCTGGGCTTGTCTATACCTTCCACGGGTATTATTCTTTTGACGAGGGGGTCTGGGGTTGACACTAGTGCGGCAAAGCGTCGGCGGAGGAATGTTCTCCACGTGGGATCCTCGTAAGTTCAAATTTTTCGAATTGCTTGGCGAGGTTTTGTACAACCTCAAGGTATGCCCCTATTCGTTCGTCTCTCGTTTCGTATTCTCCGTGGAATTGACTGGCTACTAGCTGAGAATCGCTATAAGCGTTCAGTTCTCGGATCCCAAGTCCTATTGCGAGCTTTAAACCAGCAATTAATGTTTCGTATTCAGCCTCATTATTGGAGGCGTTGAAGCCTAATCTGTAGGACTGTTCTATGACCTCTCCTGTTGTGGAGGCCAGCTTCTGGCCAATCCCGGATCCTTGCTTAGAGGAAGCTCAGTCAACGTGAAGTGTCCACTTCGAGACCTCAGAGCCTGTATTTACGAATTCAATGGCTAGTTCAATGACAAAGTCGGCTAGAACTTGGGCTTTAGCCGCTGTTCTCGACCGATATTCGATGTCGTATTCACTGAGCTCTATGGCCCACTTAGCTTGGCGTCCTGACTGGCTAGGGCTGTGCAATATCGAGCGCAAAGGATAAGACGTCATGACGACTATCGAGTGGGATTGAAAATACCAGCGGAGTTTCCTGGCTGCCGTGTCGACAGCCAGGGCCAATTTCTCCATAGCCGAATATTGTGTTTCGGCGTCTACGAGACTCTTGCTGGTGTAATAAACAGGTTTTTGCTCGTTTTGTTCCTCCCTTACTAGCACTCCGCTCACCGCTGTTGGCAAAACAACGATATACAGGTACAAGGGTTCTCCCTCGACGGGCTTGGAGAGGATCGGAGGCTGGGAGAGGTAAACTTTTAGCTGTATGAAGGCTTCTTCGCATTCTTCGTTCCATAAGAACTTTTTGTTGTTCCGCAGGAGCTTATAGAACGGAAGACATTTATCGGTGGATCGCGAGATTAATCGATTCAATGTCGCGATCCGTCCCGTCAGCCTTTGCACTTCCCTGGTCGTTCTTGGTGACGACATTTCTAGGAAAGTAGCTATCTGGTTCGGGTTAGCTTTGATTCCTCGTTTTGTGACGAGGTACCCGAGGAATTCTCCGGAAGGAACCCCGAAGGTGCATTTGGCAGGGTTAAGTTTAATGTCGTACTTGTTGAGGATATCGAAACATTCCTTGAGATGGTTGACATGATCATCCCCGTCGACGGATTTAACGAGCATGTCGTCTATGTAGACTTCCATCGTTTTTCCGAGCTGTCCAGCGAACATCTTGTTCACGAGTCTTTGGTAAGTGGCTCCGACATTTTTTAGACCGAACGGCATAACTTTATAACAGTAGATACCGCGTTCTGTTATAAAGGCGGTTTTTTCTTGGTCATTCGGGTCCATCATTATTTGGTTGTATCCCGAGAAAGCTTCCATGAAGGATAACAGCTGATGGCGGGCGGTGGCCTCGACTAGTCGGTCGATGTGGGGTAGTGGGAAGCTGTCCTTTGTACATGCTTTGTTTAGGTCCGTGAAATCTACACAGGTCCTCCACTTCCCGTTTTTCTTTTTGACAACTACTAGGTTGGCTACCCAATCAGGATAGTGGACTTCTCTGATAGCATCAGCTTTCATTAGTAGGTCGACGTCATCGTTGACTGCTTGAGCCTTTTCAAGGCCGAGCTTACGCCTTTTTTGCTTTACGGGTTTGAACGTTGGGTCTACGTTTAGTTTATGCGTCGTTACTTGTGGGTCAATTCCCTTCATGTCGCTGGTAGTCCAGGCGAAGGTTCGGACGTTTTCTGCGAGGAAACGTATGAGTTTGTCTTTGACATGGGCAGGTAACTCTGACCCAATGCGGACGCATTTCTCAAGGCAATCGGGATCGATGCAAACCTGTTCGGTGAGGTTCCGCGGGGGGCCTCGGATGTTATGGTGCATCTCCTGCTGCTCCCGGATCTGTAATTGCTATTGAGAGGAGTCCTTGATAATTTGGAACCCTCCCAGGTAGCAGATCCTTGATATTTTCTGGCTACCTTGTACGGTGGCTACCCCTGTTGGGGTTTGGAATTTCACGCATTGGTGATATGTCGAGGCTATGGCTCGCATCTTATGTATCCACGGTCTCCTGAGTATCGCATGGAATTGGGCCAGTTTGTCGATTACCACGAAGTTAACCATTTTCATAACTCCTCCAGCTAGAACTGGGAGTTTGATGGTTCCCAGGGAGGTGGTGGTTTCCCTGGAGAAGCCTACGAGGTTAGCCTTCTGGCCCGAGATTTCGTAATCGTCGATCTCCATTCCTTTCAAAGCGTTGTAAAATATGAGGTCTACCGAGCTTCCGTTGTCAACCATTAGTTTGGGTACCTCGTACCCGGCCACGTTAAGTGATATAACTAAAGTGTCGTCGTGTGGCTGGTCAAGTTCTAAGGTTTCACCTTCCCAGAAGGAGATTTTGGTATTCGACTCCTATCCAGATGATCTCGGCCGGGAACTAGACTCAACCTTTCGTAAGTGGCCTTTAATCGAGTTCACGGACTCTCGGCAGATGTCCGACCCCCCTAGAATGTAGTCAACTCTGGAGTTAGGGAGCTGCTGGTGTGATGCTTTCTCGAATAAAGCAACCACCGTGTCTTCTGGGAGAGGTTTTGGAGCCTCCGCCCGAAGGCTCCTTCCTTCCAGAAATTTTCCGAGGATCATGTCGATCCTTTTCTTCGGAGCCGGAGGCGGTGAATCAGTTTCCTTTTCAAGAGACCTACTCCGTTCCGGGGAGGTTTCGCGCGGTGTTCTCTTCTGGAAAGGCGGTGGCTTCCTAAGGTCCACATCTTTTATTTCGCCGACAGCAAACTTGGCCGCCAGCTGTCTCTGGAGGTCCCAGCATTCTTCGGTCGAGTGTCCCTTCATCTCGTGGTAGGTACAAAATTTGTTTTCGTCGAATGACTTAGTTCAGGGGGCTCTGCCCGTTGTTGCGACGAGTTTTTCTTCTTGGGGTTCGTCAATTGCATAGGAGTATTCCCCATAAGTCTGATTGCTATGAAAGTTACCTTTCTTAGGTTGTCCTCTCGCTTCCTGAGAGTCAGTTTTTGAATAGGTTTGCTGCTTCTTATGGATTTTATCCATCGCAGCAGTCTCCTCTTCGAGGGTAATAAATCGGGACGCTCTGTGCAGAGCATCATCTATTGTGGGCGGAGGGTTGATAGTAAGCTCCGACCAGAACTCCGAACGATACCAAAGCCCTCTTCGGAGTGCTTCGATAGCGACCTGGTCGTTAGGATTCGAGAGCTTAGTTTTGACCGCCCTAAAATTTTCTATGTAGATGCGGAGCGTTTCTCCAACTCCTTGTCGGATCTTCCATAGGTCTGCCTCGGAGGCCTGCTTTCGAATGTGAGTCGAGTACTGTTTGACGAAAGCACTGGTTAGCTGATCGAAACTATCGATCGATTTTGGCTCGAGACCTGAGAACCATTCGAGGGTTGTGCCTGTTATGTTTTTGGCGAAAGTTCGACAATAGTCGGCCTCGCACTCTTCACGTGTGAAGTGAGCCTTAACGATGGCTAACCTGAAGGCTCTCAGGTGAGCCTTAGGGTCTGAGGTTCTGTCGAACTCGGGGATTCGGATTTTCCTTGTATCTCTTATGTAAGATTTAGCTATCCTATTCATAAACGGGGTCCCTCGAGTTTCCTCTATTATGCTCTCGATTTCAGGTGCTGAGCTTGTGGCCTTATGGACATGTGCATTTAGTTTTTGGAGGGCCGCATGCGATTTTTCCATGTATCTTCGGATAGCGTCTGGGCTATCTAGACGAAGGGTGTCTGAAATGTCAACAGAGGCCCGCTCGGGGGCTATCGCTGGATCCACTCAGGATTAGGGCCCCAGGTTCCTGGAGATCCGGGTCTTTCTCTACCCCTGGGACTATTTTGCCTGGCGCGATCGACCGCGGAACCTGGGTCGATTGCACTTACAGGACCTGTCCTCTGTTGAGCCTCCGAGATAGCGGGTCGGTTGTATTCGAAGGCTGCATAGGACGAGGTCCTTCCACTAGCTAGGATCGGATCGCGATCAGCTAGCCCACGTATCGGTGGAGGAGGAGGTAGGTGGTGTCTCTGTTCCGGTACCTGTTGCGGGAGTTGACTAGGCTCCGAGCTCGTGCTAGCTAAGCTTCTTCCCATTGCCATTGCCACGGTGGCTAATGGGTCAGGTGCCGGAACAGTTTCTGCGAGAGGCGTCGAAAGGGGAGGCTCCTCCCTTTTAGGTACCATGCGACCGGGAGAGAACTCGAGACGACCTTGTGGGAAAGACGGATCATCGGCGAGATCACGAAAGGTCACCCCCAAACCTCTTCTATTCGAGGGCTTGGACGAGTGTACCAGCGATCCCGTCCCCTGCTCAATTTGTTGCTGTCGGGATGCAAGCTTGTGAACCAACCGTTCGTTTTCCTGGGTTCGGCTCACCAGCTACAGCATCATCTGTCTGATTTCGGAAAGCTGATCTGAAACCTGACTCGCGGCCGAAGCCGAAAGCTGTGACCCGACGAGATTAGGATCATATTCTCCGAGCGTTTGAGATCTCGGAGCGGGGTCGTCAGGTGGCCTTCGGGGAGCCAATCGAGGACCAACAGGTCCCGATCAACCTCTAGTTGTGGCAGAAGGTTCGTTTGTAGGAGTGGAACGGTGAGGTTATGGGAATCCAGAGCCTCCATGGGTCGGCGAGCTATTGCTCGGGGCTAGTGGCGAGGATTCGGGTTGATTCAAACCGCCGTTAGCTGGATCCATTTTCTTAGCTATCGGAGTCAGGGCTTCGATTATAGCGTCCCCAGAGACGGTGCCAAATTGTGAGGGTTAGATCTCACAATCACTTTAAGAAGATCTTGAAGAGGTTTAGAAATGGGACAAAGTGGGATCGAAACCCGTTAGAGCTAAGACTCTAGATTAGAAAGGTGATGAATTGATTCTTATTGACTTTTTGTATCAAAAATGCTTTCAACAAAGATGAATAAAGGAATGAATAATCAAAGGCTACAATATTGGTCTCTCTCTCCCTCGTTTTCTATCTCCGAATCCAACCCACTCTTCTATTCTCAAAGGTTCCTTCTTATAGCTTAATCTTCCTAGATCTTCGGAACCTCCTTAGCGATATCCTCTCCCTGTAATCTCGCAACTTACGCTTCCATTTGACTCGGCACATCTGGCTTCCAGGCTTCGTAATGGGCTGGACTCGCAATCGGCCTTTTCACTTTGATTTGCTTCCGATTTTAATTATATTATTGGGCCTGGGGGATTTCAGCCCTGACAACTGTCATCACCAATGAGAAGAACGAGCTCCTACCGACCAGGACTATCATAGGCCACAAGATTTTACTTGGACACAGGATTTTAGAGAGGGGAATCGAAGTTGACAAAGCCAAGGTGGAGGTGATGACGAGCTTGAAACCTATTACTTCTATCAAGGGTGTTCGCAGTTTTCTCGGACGTACATGATTCTACAGATTGTTTATCAAGGATTTTTCCAAGATAGTCAGACCTATGACTCGATTGCAATGTAAAGATGTCAAATTTGATTTTGATACCGACTGTTTGCTAGCCTTTCAGACAATCAAGGAAGCACTAGTGAGCGCTCCAATTGTGCAGCCACCGGATTGGGATTTACCTTTCAAGGTAATGTGTGACGCCAGTGACTACGCAGTAGGAGCAGTATTGGGTCGGAGAAAGGATAAGAGGCTCCATGTAATCTACTATGCCAGTAGAACATGATGTACATACAATTTCATGCATATTTTAGTGTGTTTTAGCTTA
>OVAN01013235.1:0-13005 GCA_900406275.1 Anastatica hierochuntica
CGTGTAGTTTTGTGGAAGTTCATCCGAGGACCGTCGACGCTAACCTTGGTAGTCGGATGTTTTTTAGTTTCTTTCGGACGGACAAATTCTATGTGGAGATTGGTCATGATCGACTACCTTCGAAGCTCTGAAACCGGNTGGTCATGATCGACTACCTTCGAAGCTCTGAAACCGGTTCGGGAAGAGAAAGTCTGAACGATGGGAATCTCAGAGCTTTCGGATATCCTTACGATTCCCATATTTGAAGGAGGGAACGTTGTTTCCGAGACCCTTTTCAGACATCGATTTCGTCGGGACAGTTTTTGACCCCAACAAACACCACCAAATGTTCAACAGTGGGGAACACTGCCAAGTGCTTCACAGTGGGGGACACCGCCAACTACTTCACAATGGAAACTTTTACCAAACTTTCAACGATGGATTTCACTATAAAATTACACGTTAAACGACATATACAAATTTTTTTTAACATGGCGGTGTATCAAGAACGACAACAAATGTTCAATATTGATTTTTAGTGGGAAGTCATGGTGAAAATATAAGGAATACTCAACAAGAATTTTTCAAGTGGTGCAACTGTAGGAGATTCACCAAATGTGCAACAACCATCTTCATGCGGTCTCGATTTCAAAAATTATTTTGAAGCTGGAAATATTTCAAAAACACCTAGACTTGGAGGTCTATTCAATATATGATGAACTCCACATAGAAAAAATACAAATATAAATGAAGATCATTTAAGTTCTTCAAATGATGAAGATTAGATTGTGCTATATATAAATCATATAAGTTCTTTATCTAAGTTATTCATTCTCATATATGTAGGAGAGTAATTTATGTTTCGATTGTCTCTTACAGCATTACTGGTAGTTGTTAAGAATAAATTCATATTTGTTTAATATTGTGTTTTATCTTATGTTTAAAATTTTAGACTTTTCGTATATGCCAATTACGATCTCAAGACCTCTAAAACCTAAGCTATGAAGAGAGAATGGAATTATGGAATTTGGAGCAGTTAATCGAGCTAATAATTCACCAATCGTTGACTTACTATTATCGGTATTTTGGAAGAGCACCAATCCAACCCGATGGAGGTTTGTGATGGAATAATATTTGGCGTATACTACAACAAGATGATGTTGCATGTCTTCAGCTGCTACAAATGTCACTGCCATGTTTCACAGTATTGATGTGATTCACTACAAACAACTTACGGTATGGATATGGTAAGATGGGTTAGGTTGAGAAGCCTGAAAAGTCTGTACATTCTCAAATGTTTAAGCCTTCTGGTTATGAAAAGTGTCATTACTATAATGGTATTGGGCATTAGAAGAGAAACTGCAAGAATTACTTGGAGGAGCTAAAAAATAAGAGTTTTGAGTCTTCTTCTCCAAGTAAAATGTTATAGAAGTAGATGTTACTAAATTTAACTTTACTCTCTGTGTATTGGATACTAGTTGTGGTACTCATATTTATGAACTGTGCAGAATCCCAACAGAAGTAGAGCTATGGAGAAAGGATCTACCAATGGGAATTGAACAAGAGTAACTGGATTCTGTAGGAATAGTTTATTTTTCCATATAACCGCTATAGAGTTAAAGTGTTTTCTTTATAAATTTAGTAAGAACAAAGCTATTATTTTTTTTAAATTTTGGATTTGGAAGGATTTGATATTTTAATAAAAAAAAAGTTTGTAAGTAATTTTGATAAACAATTTATGTTAGTCTCATTGGAGAATTAGATACATGTTTTCAACCAGAGTATGTTCATCTATAACATTTAAACAAAGATTTTAAGTCTTATGACTGAAATCTAGCATTTATTTTGGCTTTGTCATTTGGACCGTGTAAATGAGACATTTGGAAAGTTCATAGCGATGGATTTCTACACTCATTTGATTTAAAATCTAATGGGTTATGTGCTCTTAGTTTACTGGAAAAATGACTAGCACTCTATCACTAAGCACAATGAAAGAGCTAGTGATATTTTAGCTCTTATATATAGAGATGTATGAGAACTAATGACTTTAAAAGCGAAAGAAAGTTACAACGTCATTACGTCTACTGATGAATTCGGTTTGTATGGTTATGTAAATATGGTAATTTATTTATCGGGTTCTTGGAAAATGTTCAAGTAATTTTACGATGAAGTAAAGAACAAATTATTTGTTACTTGGACTAATGCTTTTCTAAGAAAATATAGTTTTTAAAGATTTAGTGGAAGTAAGAGTACAATTTCCTTATAAACATTTTGAGTGAAGTTTGAAAGTAATAATAGATTCTAAAAGAATTGTTCTTAGATTTAGTGAGAGTTTTGTTTCTGGAATTGATGTTTCAAAAAAGAAAGTAATGAATTTTTTTCATGTATTATTTAATTATTGGATAGTCAAATAATAGCCCCATAATAATTTATATCATTCTTATAGGTCATCAGGTACATGAGTTGATCATGAAACCTTATAACTAGTAGATGACTAGTTATTAACGTTGTGACATTAATAACTATGAATGACTAGTATGGAAGGTGACTGATGACTAAGTCTCATGGAGTCTTTGATAAGTTGTATTAAAGTCAATCACATAGATATATGTGTTGAAGAACACAATATCATATTGCACTGTTATGACAACTCTACATGATTGTTATATGAATATCATTAGATTTTATCATTATAACTATAAAGTATAGTCCTTTGACCTGAGTTCATCATTTTTCTTATATATAGATTGGTCCTCTTTGACTTTGTCAAACGTCAACCATAACAGGTGATTATAAAGGCATCCATTGTGTGTATTATAAAGAGTATAAAAAACACGTAGGGAACAAGAGGAGATTTTTCCTACCTGTATAAGGGGAGAGATCCATTTGGGCCCATCTAAGATTTGGTTTTGAGAAATGCATATCGTGCTCAAACGAGGTGAATGTCAGTCGTTTGTTTAATCAATATAAATCAGAGTTCGATAAACGTATTTGACTAGATAAGGATGACATTATTTCTTGTTTTATGGTTAGACCGAGATATACAGACAAAGGGATTGTGGAAATAGACGATTCAGTATAAGTGGAAGATTGTTGGAAATGTCCTGAAATCATTTATACTTAGTCTAAATAAAGTGTAGTGTCGATGTTTGACACATTGTAGAATATTAAGGATCATGATGTTTTGCTAGAGACTATTCATGATCTATGAAAAGTCCATTATTAATATTATACAATCTTATAGGAGTACACATCTAAGCAAATTGGATCAAAGTATATTTGGGGTTTTGAAGATTTTATTTATATATATATACATATAATGTGCGCGCGTTATATATATATATATATATGAAGTGTCTGCGCGCGCGCGCGTTTGGATATATATTAATATATGTATGTGTTTGTAATCAATCTATGATGGATTATAGTTACAGTGATATTACTAATGACGACAAGTTGAAGATTGGGCTTGACCCATATTAATTTTATCTGTGTATGACGTCGTTTTATATAAAGTATATAAACAAGACATTCGATTAATCAATCCTGTGTGATATTAACATGACGACTAAACCCTGAATGGAGATAAAATTGTTTGTCCGATTTTTTGATCTCATTTCTGCGGCGCTAGCATCCCGATCAAATATAGTTTGTGTGTGTATGTGGATATCGGTAGGAGTACGACTCTTGGAGTATTTAGAAATCTCAATCCAAATTTAGATCAAACTTTTACTGCGTGTTTTCCAAGTATATTCAATACCTAGTAAATTAGATCAAAATCAATAATTTGCACGTTTTTTGGAAACTAAACTCTTCAATAAATTTATAAATCTTTTATAAACTGGTGCAAATTCCAACAAAAGTTCAAGGTCATAAAAGGAGGAAGAACAATTACGACTTAAATAAGATAGTAGGTTAATAGATTTATGCATCCTTAGAGTTTCAAAACAATCTTACGTGGATAGGCATTTTTGTATCACAAATGCTTTATTCTATTATTAAACTTCACGGATCGAAGAATTTGGGCACAAAGAGCTCGTTTTGCTAAAGAATCAGCAGCAAAATGCTGACCGTGGAATAAAAGAAAAAGAAATAGAAGAAAAACGCTGAATTAAATACCTAGTGTCCACAAGAATGCCATAGATACCAATATTTTCTTCATGGCGGTTGATCAAATTTATCATAACCCGGGAGTCAGACAGTAGAAACATCTCATCAATCCTCAACACTAGAGCTTGGTGTAGCACTGTCCACAAAGTCAAAGCCCCTGCAGGAAGAGGTGTAGAAACACTTTCAGAAGAGGATACCTATTCAACAAGTAACACATCCGTATGAGAACGTTAGAGGTAACCCAAACCACATCTCTTAGTAGAAGGATCCCAAGAAGCGTTAACCCAACATGTAAGATGAGTCAACGAGGCCATACGAGAGTCAAGAGGACCATCTTCTACAGTGAGAACATGGCGATTCACCTTGACTTGCAGATGATGAGCTACCTGCCATTCTCGCACATCAACAAGGGCCTTGAGAATCAAGTCATCCTCGGACATATTCTCCGCATTGAAAACTAAATGATTATGAGACTTCCACAAATGCCAGCAAAGCCAAGGGTAACATCAACATCACTTAAACTCGTAGGAGGGAGAGCCTTGGTAGTGCGCATGGAGGAGAGAAAAGTCGCTAAAGTTTAGTGTCGAGGAGAAATAGAACCATGATGGGAACCATTTGCCAAATCTGTTGTGCGAAATAACAATGAACAAGATCATGATCAACCCACTCAAAATAAAAACATCGAAAGCAAGAAGAGTCAACGATAACTCCTCTTGAAAGTACTAACTCAACCGGACCGGTAAGACTCTATTAATTACTTTCTATAAGAAGTTTTGAATCTTAGGAAGGGTTTTAACCTTGCAAATATTCCTTTTCCAGTTAAACCTCTCATTACAAGGCATCATTTCCGAAGAAGTAAGACAATTATAAACTGAGTCGTCCTAAGTGATTGACCTTAGCATCATGTTCGATATTAAAGAGGAGTAATAAGGTAGAACCTCTGAAATAACCAACCAATTCCAAGAGCGAGGATGTGAAAGCAATAACTTAGAGATGCCATATCCTGGAGACCCGGTGGAGGCAACCCTAATGGTGCTTGTGGCGAGGTGCTTGAAAGCCAACTATTACCGCAGAATTTATCATTCCTACCATATCCAATTATTCGGTCAATGCCCTTAGCCAAAACCTCCTAACCTACCATAATACCTAGCCATATATGTGATGTACTCGTAGGCAAAGAACAATTCATAATTCAGGAGGAATGACAATACTTGCCCAAAAGAATTCGCGATACCGAAGTCATCGGATTCCTTAAAATTTGCCTTGATAATTTATCTAGGAGAGAGAGTCATTGAACGCTTCTATTTCCTTTAATCCAATGACTCCAACCATTGTTGGTAAAGAAAGCCTTTCCCAAGAAATCCAAGATATTTTTTGTACGTCTTACTTATCATCCCACTAGAAACAAGTTAGCACAAACTGAATTCGTTTGCATAAAGATAAAGGTATCTTGAAGCACGACATTAGTAGGTGGAAATTGCCGATAAATAGATTTAAGCATAACCTGCTTTCCAACCGATGATAGAAAATGTGTGGACCACCCTCGGGCCTTATGTGGATAGGCTATAAAGTTAAGACTAGTCCCTTTTAGGTAGTTAGATGATCAATATTCGACTTTCAGTTTGAATCAAGTTAAAAGACATTAAGATTGGTATTTTGAAGATGCAACTGTAAATATAAAACAATAACTAAATTGAAGATATAAATCATTTTTCTAAAGACGTTAGACATCAGGATAATTCACAGAAAATCATGATTGATGAAAAAGAAATCAAACAAGAAAATTATGAAACAACATTCTTGAACTCAAATAACTGAAACAAAAAAATCTTTTCTCGAAATATTTGATCTTGTTGCATTCAGTTAAGACTAAATATGCATTAGAGTTCAAGTTTGTTTTTTTCGCAAAATACATTAACATCATAAACCAAATGGACCCGAAAGGATCCGAACCGAACCGGTCCGAAGTTTTACAATACCCGAATGGGAGTTCTAGCCAGGGCTTCGAAAACTTGAAACTCGAATGGAATCGAACTGAACATGAATGGGACCCCGAACACCCAGACAGAGAGATTATGATGAACAACAATGCTACGCAACTCTTTCTGCAAAACTTAAATCTATGACATAGTGTATGCATGTATAACATCAGACAAACTTTCTCTACAATACATATATCATGACGAGCATCTTCGCTTATCACACTATGCAACTTACAATAAGTTTTAAATTAAATAATCTACTGAACTGCAATCTCTAAGAATTGAACTACAAATATGGTGTAGAGTTTGGTAAACCTTGATCTGATTCCCATTTGAGTGGAATTGGCTCATTAATTCAAAAAGAGACAGTTCAGAATCAAACTTATTGTCCAAACTCAGTCACGATCTACTGCAAATTAGACTTATTAAGCTATGACAAATTTCATGAAAGAAATGCTACAATACTTCTCTCCCAAAAATATTGAGCCAAAATACTCTTCCATTTGAAATCCTTTTAAAAAAATAATCAAATCGAAAAAGGGTAAATGTCAAAAAGTCCTACACTATTTTAAATAATTACAACCCAACCAGGAGGATCCATGGACAATCAAATACCCGACCCGACCCAGATATAAAAATTTAAAAAAACAAAAACCCAAACCCATCACTTTCGTTTCAATTTCGTGATAACTAATCTCAAATCAAAATCGAGAGCTTCCCTCCTTCTCTTTCGTTCTTTATGTTCTTCACAAAATCAAGGCAGAATTGATAAAACTTGGTGCGAAAGCAGTAAGTTTCCCTCAATTTTGGGTTGTTTTTGGTTTTATTGGCTGGCATTAAGAATTATTTTGAATAATTTTGAAAACCTTACACCAAGTTGGGTTCATGAATCTGATGTCTCTTCTTTGATTTTGTAGGTGTTTGAAAAAGTTATGGCTCCACGGTGTAAGAACCCGGAGTTCCCCCTAAATCAAAAACCTAGAAGAGTTTTTGACGGTTTCGGACCGTCGATAGTAAGAAGAGTTGAAGAAGAAAGCATCGACTCCGTATCGGAGGAAACACAGTCGGATCCTCTTCCTATTAAAAGGGTAAGTGTCTAACTTGATAAATTGGTTAAAGTTGTGAAATTAAAATCACATAATTTAGAAAGTCTAACTTGATAACTTGGTATAACTTCGATATTGGTAGGAATTAGAGTTAGAACCGATGACACCTAATGGGCTGTACTTTCCGTGAATGATGTATAAGAAGGCGGTGAAAGTGTCGGGAAAGTGTAATGTTGGAAAAACCGTGAAAACGATAGAAGGAGTGCTTGAAAAAAGGCGAGAGCTGGCGTGGTTTCACGAGCACCCACAATTTAAACACGTGTTTCATATGGGTAAGAAGACAATCCATAAGTGGATGGGAATGTGGTTGCTATTGCTAAGGACTACGATTACCGAGAAGAAGAAAGAGTTATGGTTTATTGTCAATGGGGTTTCAATCCATTATTCTCTCAGAGAATACGGATTTATTTCTGGATTATACTGCCATTCCTTTCCAAATGTGTACGAAATGAAAGGTGGCACATCGTTTGTTGGGAAGTATTGGAAACTGGGGACGAGAATTACGTTCGAAGAAGTGGAGAAGAAGATGGAAAAAATGAAGGGAAAGACTTATGTGGATTAGCTCAAGATGTCAGTCCTCTATTTCTTGAGCAACATAATCATCGGGAATAAAAAGAGAGGGGAAAGATCACCCGCTATCGAAACTTTCTTCCTGAGAGCCGTAGACGACTTGGATATGTGTAGAACACTTCCTTGGGGGCGTTTTTCTTTCGAAAAAAACATAGAGGACATCTTCAGACTGATGGCACATCATGATGGAGAGGCGCGATCTGGATGGATTTTTCCTAGCTTCATTGTATCATTGGAGGTAAATTATTTTCTCATTCGGTTTGCATTTTATATATGTAAAAACTTGTGTGAAGTGGTTGCCTAACTTGGTTTAACCTGTGTGTATAAATTTTGTGAAGTGTTTGTCTAACTTAGTCTAAACTGTGTGTATAAACTGTCTGAAGTGTTTGTCTAACTTGATCTAACTTGTGTATAACTTGTGTGAAGTGTTTGTCTAACTTGGTCTAACTTGTATAACCTGTCTGAATGTCTTGTGTTGTTTTGTAGCTTCTTGTATTTGAGGCCATTCTAGAGTTGGGAAAGCATTTCCGAGAACTCGTTAGTGGTGTAGACGAGGATTGTCCACGAATGTGCAAAACGAAGTACAAGAGTAGTCTCTCACGAGGTTTTACTCTAGCTGAAATAAATGAGAAACTTGGGTCAACGAAGGTCTGTAATCACTTTAAATTACAATACTCATTATTTATGTGTATATTTGTTTTAACAATTTATCTTTTAATATTTGGCAGGAGATCGAGAGTATATTGGATGCGTGTCCGAAGAAGAAGAACTTCTGACTTATATCATGGATGCCAATTATGATAGCTGTAGCTGTTGGAATGATGAGGATGATTCAATTGTGGACATTTGGACTAGGATTCTAACTGAAGAAAGAGGCTCATATTCTTTGAAGAGGTTTTCAAGCTTGATGTGGTCGCGCGTGTACCTGATGAAAATGTGGATGCGGTTCCGGCTATTGAGCCTGTGATTGAGACTCATGCATCTGAGACTCTTGCAGTTGAAGCTTCGGTGGCTGAGAAAGTATTCAGAGATGGATTGGATGGACTGGAGAAGCGGTTAGTGGAAACGATTGAAAAAACTAATGAGAAGGTTGATGATCTTGACACTAGAGTGAGATCTCTAGAATCAAAAGTGGAGTTGATGCGACAAGACCGACAAATTCAAGAGAAAGTTGGTGAGAGTGATATATCTATTTGTCTAACTTTGAATAACTTGGCAAAAATTGAGCCGAAAATTCGTAACTTAAGCCGAAATATCCCAAAGTTACAAAAGTAACAACTACAACTACTTGTAAATCCATGTTTTGACGACAACGACGAGCACTCACCCGCATAAAACAACGGGTAACATTGATTCTAGTGTCTTCTTCCTCTCGTTGTTGGGTCCTTCCATCCTAATTTCCATCTTAAGAGCTCGGAGTTCTTCGTGAACAACACTGACTTCGTATTCCAATTATTTTACTTCGTCCACCAATGCCTCGTCCACCCACTTGAATACGTGATTATTATTCATAAACTACGACATTTACATAAATTACAGAAGTTAAAATTTTAAAATTTGTGGAAACTTCAAACAATTGAAAGAAAATTACTTTTCTTTCCGCGGCACAAACACATCGGTAATAACGGCGATAGGGATTAGGATCAGATCGTGAGATTCGTCCAATGATCGATGCACCGCACCAACAACGAGTAGGGATGCTTGAGATTCTAGCTCTGCGTCTACCATCACTCGAACTAGAATCAGCCTCGGAAACATTACTCATTTTTGACGAGAGAGAGAGAGACGAGAGACATGAGAGAGAGAGACAAGAGAGAGTGACGAGATAAAGAGATGAGAGAGAGAGAGACGAGATAGAGAGGCAAGAGAGAGAGATAGAGAGAGAGAGAGAGATTTAGGGTTTCTTTAAAATTTAGGGGGGGGGGTAATAGATTGGGTTTTGTTCAAAATTTGATTTCAAAGGGGGGGGGGAACAAAGGAAAAAAAAAACCTGAAAAAGAACAATGGCACAACTTTTTTGGATATACTGACGTGACGCCGTCAAACAGGGGCAAGTTATATCAAATTGTCAAGTTTTGCCATTTTTGTACAAGTCACACTTTTAACAATTTCCAATTTAATTGGTTTTACTGCAAACAAATGTAATCTTTAAAGTTATACCAATGATATCATGTTATTTAAGTACATTACCAATAGATTCATGCAAAAATATATGACAAAAAGTCATTTATCTGAATTTCGTAATATAATATGATGAATGTTAAGAAATAAATCACAAAAGTATATGTAGTTTCGTGTGAAATGAAAATATAGGAAACATACAATTTTATATTTTTTTTAGTTCTTTGTCATTTTATTTATGAAAAACTTCATATTGATATATGTATGTGCTTAAAGTCATATGATGATTTTTTTTTTAAATAGTCAAATTATAGTTGGCTCATAACTATACAAGTTATACAAAGTCATTAAAACACAACCCACTAGTTATAACATTAGGAAAATAAGTTTTAACAAACAATTAAAAAAAAAAAAGTTTCACAGATGTTTTACAAAGTCATAGGAAACACAATTGCATAGTTATACGATCAAGAAGAACAAGTTATACCAAGTCAGACAAACACACACTCGATCGACTACTCTTTGTCTTGGCTTTGACCACTACACTCGAACCAACTTGCCAAATTTCTGCTAGCCACGAACTTGTTTTTCCTACGAGGTTCTCCAACCAAAGGAATCCTAGTTTTTTGAACTCTTCCCATTATTTTTAGGTGTTTAGGCGGTAAGGCGTACAACTTTCGAATATCTTCCGGAACAATTCATTTCTTGTTATCCGGAACTGGATAAAATGTCATCGTATACGCCAAAGGCCATGTATTCACCAAGTAATAAGGCGAGGACAAATCATACAAGTCTTCCATATTCGTCGGTCTAATCTCCTGCTTCATGTACTTGTAGACGAAGGCAATCGCATGGATACACAGATACTTGTCTATATCAAAACACTTGCAAGTGCAAGTTTTATGTCTCAAGTCCACCACGTAAGTCATCCTGTCTCGTCCAATGATATTATACTCAAGCTTAAAAGAGTTTAGAACGATAACCGGTAGTTTCGTCGCTAACACACATCTACCATGAAGTTCATTTTCCACAAAAGGCACCAGTTGACGCTCATCCGATAGCACTTGCATCTTTCCTATGCATGTTGAACCACTTCGACATTTTTGCAATAATTGCATCAGGCAAATTAAGTATCGGATACTTCCTTTCATTGAAAAATATCGCATTCATAGACTCGGCCTCATTGTTCTTGTTTATGTTGTACCTTTCACCGGGAAAATAACATCTCGCCCATTTTTGCACATCTACACTGTCATCAAGGTACTTAGACGCATTGGGAAACATACTTTTATACTCACCATATGCTCTCAAGAAATCCACCTCCGTGTAAATGCTACCGATTTCCCTGAATTTTTTTCCGGCTTCCTCTTTGAAATCGTGTGACACTTTTGTTCTCACATTTTGAGATATATGAAAAATGCAATACCCATGTTGAGAGTTCGTATATACCTCAACCACTGACTTGATGAGACTTGCATTTCTATCCAAAATAAACACCAACTCACGACTATCCGGTATAACGGTTTTCTATGTATTGAAAAACCACCTCCAAGAAGCATCTTTTCACCATCTACAATAGCAAAAGTAAGGAGATAATGGTGATGGTTCAGATCTTGAGCCGTGGCAACAATTAAAACGCCATCGTACACGGTATTAAGAAAAGTTGCATCAACAATATTTATTTTCCTCATCGCTGTGAACCCTTAAATGGATGGTCCCAAGGCAACAAAAAGGTATTTGAACCTTTTTCTTCATCTAATAACAAACTCGTCTTCGTCCTAGGATTCACTTTCTCGAGTATATACAAGTAAAATGACAAGTTTTGGTAACCTTCTTCTGGAGTACCATGCACATCATCATTTGCTTGTTTTTTCCCCTCTAAGTGTCGTAGAGTACGAGACTTTCACACCAACTCTTCCTTGAATCAGACCAATGAGACTTTTGGGAGTCGATGTCTCAAATTTTCTTGGATAATCTTCCTTCAGAATCAATGCAACTAGCCGTGGTGTTCCTCTTTTTCTGGTGCTTCCACTCGAACTTGTCCTACAGCATGTATGAAATTTATTGTAAGTTCTAACCGCGAAAGTAGCTAAATTTTTGACCCTTGTAACCCGCAAAGCCCATTTACAACCTCTTTTTACCTCACGGCATTTCAAGACGTATCGATTCGTATCCGAATTGCATAAAGTTGCTCCAAAATAGTTCTCATGCATTCCTCTCTCAACTAAATCTTTAAATCCTTGTTTACTTTCAAATTCTTGGCCAACCTCAAGATCCATACTATCTTTCCATGCCTCCACACACCCGCTTGCTTCTTCAACCCCTATTTGCTCAAGTTGAGAATGAATACCATCATCTTCCAGCCTATGATCAACACGTTATCCAAATTAGTATTGATGTCGTCATGTGATTGATCCTCACCAACTCTAATAATTGCATTCTCAAACGAATTAGTATCTGAAGTATTGTTTTGTTTTCTTCTGAGTTATTCGAGTCACGATGTTCTATTCTAGCTTCCTTACCAGCATAAATACTTACAACCCCAGGACTAGCTTCAACATTTTCCCTACCACATGCATTAAGTTCCTCATAGTTTCCACCATGTGAACTTCTTCTATTTGCTCCTGAAACATGCTCAGCCATCAGAATCATTTCATTTATAACCTCAACGTGCAAGACACTTCTTATTTGCTCTGAGTTCGTGGACGTTAGATAAAGATAAACATCATCATCGTCGCATAAATCTGTTTTGATATGAGGTAGCACGACTAATGGAGTAAAACTCAATCGAAACTTCGTCTTAGATTCATCTGCCCCAACCTTCTTGCACATCCTAGCCATTATATCTGAATAAGTTATCTCGCCCGGAGATGTTTTCTTAAATGATATACCATAGGAGTCACCCTCTCGATGCCATTCAACCAAACCTTTAGAGGTAGTGTAATGTCCTCCATAATCAAAATATATGTTTATAGAACCCATCGTCCCGTGAAAAATAATAAAACTCAACATTAGCTCTTTCAGATTTAAATTGGTTATACCAAATTCGATAGTTATATGATGGCTCAGGTTTTCACCCAAGAAACCACTGCAAGCGTACAATTAAGCACGTTGTAGTTGTTCGGGTATCGAATCCA
>OVAN01013236.1:0-13004 GCA_900406275.1 Anastatica hierochuntica
ATTTATATATAATCATTTTCATTCATAATAATAAAAATATATCTCCATTTGATTTTTCAAAATGATCCGAAATTATTTTTAAAAGAATAGAATTTCCGAATTTATCCAACCCGTTGGATATAAAGTAAATTTCTAATTTTAAAATAAANCAACCCGTTGGATATAAAGTAAATTTCTAATTTTAAAATAAAGAGTTACTCGTTTCATAAAAAAAATAATTAAAAATCAATGATAAAATATAACTAAATTAAAAAAACGAACCTGAATATTCTTTTTTAAATTTATTCATGATATAAACAAAATTAAAAATTATCTTTCACTTATCATTTAAACTAATACAATATCTTTTAGTTATCGATAACAATCTAAACGCTCAACCGAATGATCACAACTATATTTTATCCAATCTAATATATCACAATTTAAAATAGTATAGTTAAGAAAATATGTAACAATTTAATATGTTACAACCAGATTAATAAAAAATTAACTTAGAGTGACAAAGAAATAAGAAAAAAATCATGGAAAAAACGTGATGAAAATTATAAGAGTGTATTTATTCACATGTAATTCTTTTTTACATATTATTTGTGTGATAATACTTTTATTCTAAGAATTGGTTTTCTATCTTTTTGATTTCAAATTTTAACAACTAAGTTTATAATCTTTCAAATATTACAAAACTTGATGGAGACTATCAGAGGATGCATATCCACATCTATACATTTTAGTGTTGGATATGTTTATTGAATAAATTTATAATTTATATATGTATATATTTTGAAATAAAGAAAAGAAAAAAATAATGTCAAAAATTAAATTTGTAATTGTTGGAAATTTATATATAGAAAAATTTCGATATTATAAACTATTTTACTAAATTATTTAAATCAAAATTAGTTACTTATTAATATATATAGAAATATTACGATTAGTTTTAAAAATAGGAACATAATACTTTTTAATTTTCAAAACCAAATTATGTATAAAATCAAATATCAAACATAATTTCGTATAACATATTCAATACTTAAATCCAAATAAAATCAAAAATACTTGAATAACTAAAATCTTTCATTTCATACAACAAACTAATATCATCAGCCTAAAATCTGAAATATTTTTAAAATCTAAAAGTCGAATAATCCGACACAAATTAAATAATCGAATACTCACTTTTTATTATTACCAAACTTAAAAAGTGAATATGTGTCGGGTTAGAATCTAGTTTTGTATAAACGAGATACATTATTTAAAATATTGTAGTTTATTAAACTATGCGCAATAATCTTAAACTTTGTTTAAATTGAAAGAGAGGAAGTATGCAAATTGAAATCCAAATAAACTAGTATGTAGATATTTTTAATTATTGTTTGATTAAAATCATTTTAAGTTTGCAGAAAAAACAAAGCAAATAAAATAAAATGAAACAAATTTTTTAAAAAAACCATCTTATAGTAAGAGAACCGAAAGAAATACTAATTTATAGTACCGTCAACGCTCTATTATGATGAAATCATGAAGGTTGTTGTATTCATTTAAGTGTTTTAAAAAACTTGATCAAGATTTTAAATGCTTTAAGCGTTTTTTTCTACGTTATGTGAGTCGTGAGATTCCGTGAAATTTATTTGACCCCACGTTTATAGGAAACGAGATGGCAACAAACCATAAAAATATAATAAAGATAAATGCAATTGTTTTTTCATCAGTCAATATCATAAAAATATTTTAAATCAAATTGAGTGTGTTTTTGTGATGTTTATTTGGATAAGTCACGACTTGCTAAGGGATAAAATGAAATAAATAAAAGAGCGTCCGAGATCGTGTTATTGGGGAGCCTATAATTTGATATGGTTTTTGTAATGTCTTTGTTTCTCTTTTGTTTTCTGCTTGCCCTTAGCTAAATAAGATTTTATGCCAAATTCGTAATACTAAACTTAAATCTCATCTTGGACATGCCGCGAAAGTGGCAATTATACGATCGGGTCAGAGGTATAGCTCTCACAAAGGAGAAATTTCAGTTTATTTTCAGCTTCGAACAAGACCTGGAAAGAGTATTGAACAAAGGAATACACACCTACAACCAGTGGCCGATGGTCTTGGAGAAATGGGTGGAAGCTCCTTCGGCGGATTTTCTCAAATTTGCTCTGGTGTGGGTTCGTTTGCGCAATATCCCTGTAAATCATCTAACAGAAGCTTCTATTATGGCTCTAGGAGAATTCGCCAGGCAGGTAAAGCAAGTTGCTTTCGATCCTGAAAAACCTCAGAGGAATGCATATGTAAGAGTTCAGGTTCTTCTAGACGTATCGAAGCCTCTCAGAAGATACAAAACATTGGGGTTATCTAATGGAGAAACGGTTAAGGTACTCTATGAGTATGAGAGAATCCAGAAGCGATGTTATGCGTGTCAAAGATTAACTCACGACCATTCTGTTTGTCCTTTCTTTAAACAAGCTCAATCGAATTCTAATGCTTCTGATTTAAAGGAATCGCCTTCGGCAGAAGGATCATCTTCTCAGTTTTTAAGATCCAATGACCCTCTTTTTGGTGTGCTCTCTGAGAATCAAGTGGGAATTAACCCACTTACTGGAAGACCACACATCGCACCAGAGGTTTTGGAAGAGATGCGTAACTATTTACGGGTTGCAGAAGGAGAAGAGAGGTTGATTCGAGAACAAAGGGTCAAATTATCGGTCAGAAAACAATTCTACGTTTGGAGGCTCCTCCCATTTTCTCTTCAAACCTCAACAAACACAAGTGTCCGGTTTATGATTTTGGTGCAAGAGAAAGTCTGTCTTCCTCGAACTCATTTCATTCTCAGTCAAAGAATCAAGATAAGGCAATTTCTAATACTGATTCTGGGATGAATTTGATGCCACGAATCTATGCCACTGATCTTAACTCGAAATATACGCGTAAGGCTGGATCTCAATCTCAAGCTTGGGTGAACTCAACGGGAACAGCTAGTCTTAATGAAGTTGGCTCTTCCGGGGTATCACCTAAGCAGAAAGCAAGTAGGAAAAGACCAGGGAAGAATAGGAGAACATTGAAACAGGGGAGTAGTGGTGAACCTGTGATAAGGCCAGGAGTGACAGAAGGTTTTATTGAGAAAAGGAAGTGGCAGGAGGATGGGGGTGATGGATATGGTCCACAAAAGAAGAAATATTCAAGGGAGATCCTCAAGAGGGGATCTCCAAGGAGCCAATGAGTCTAATCAGTTGGAATTTTCAAGGCGTGGGGAAAGCAAGCGACTTGACAATTCCAAGGCTCAAGGAAATGCGTAAAAAACATTTCCCTGAGTTGCTTTTTTTGATGGAAACAAAGACTAGGTGTAACTATATGGTAGATGTGCAAGCTTGGATAGGATATGATAACTTATTTACGGTAGAACCTCAAGGGTTCAGTGGCGGACTAGCACTTTTTTGGAAGCATACTGTTCAGGTAGAAGTGCTTTTTGCGGACAAAAACATTTTGGATTGCAAGGTTTTTGTTGGAGGAACAGAGTTTTATGTTACTTGCACTTATGGGGATCCATGCCAAAGTCAAAGAATGGATGTGTGGGAACGGATGCTTCATATTGGGGTGAACATATTAGAATGTTGGTGCATTTTGGGTGACTTTAACGACATTCTACACAATGGAGAAAAGATAGGTGGACCTCTACGATCTAGTGCATCCTTTGAGCCTTTTGTAAATATGGTAAAAGGCTGTGGTTTATCGGAACTTCCTAGCCATGGCAATCCTTTCACGTGGAGTGGAAGAAGACACAATATGTGGATTCAGAGTAAGCTAGATAGGTGTTTTGGGAATAGTTCCTGGTTTGCGAAATTCCCAGCTTCGAATCAGGTTTTTTTGGATAAAAGAGATTCCGATCACCGTCCGGTCTTGGTAAATTTGTTAGCCTCTCCTGAGAAATATAAAGGCTCATTTCGGTTTGATAGGAGAATGTTCCTTAAACCGTTGGTGAAAGAAGCAATAATCCGAGCATGGACCAGAAATGAAAATCAAGGGAGAAGATCGGTTATGGATAAACTCAGGTCGTGTAGAAAGGAATTAAGTAAGTGGAAAAGGAATAATCATTTCAACTCGGGAGAAAGAATATATCATCTAGAAAAGGTTCTAGAGGAGGTACAATCGGCAATGAATCTAAATATGTTTCAAATGCAAGATTTGAAAAAAGAACTTGCTAAAGCATATAGAGATGACGAGGTTTTTTGGCAGCAAAAAAGTAGGGAGTAATGGTTGAAGGAGGGAGATAGGAACACACATTTCTTCCACGAATCCGTAAAAGTAACCAGAGCAAAAAACTACATTGCAAAGCTCAAGGATTCCAATGGAAATGTACAGGCTGCTGAGGCATCAAAAGGAAATATTGCAGTGTCTTATTTCACAGAGTTGTTCTCTTCTTCTAATCCATCCTCCTTTGAAGATATATTTGTTGGTTTTAGACAAAAAATGACCGAGGAAATGAATGAATTGTTGATCAAACAGGTATCTAGAAAAGAGATCAAAGAAGCGGCTTTCTCGGTTAAATCTTCAAGCGCCCTTGGTCCCGACGGAATGACAGGATTCTTTTTTATTGGGATATTGTTGGGGAGCAAGTGATAGAGGAGGTTCAAGCTTTCTTTGAACATGGATCTTT
This sequence comes from Anastatica hierochuntica, assembly GCA_900406275.1. Lineage (NCBI taxonomy): Eukaryota > Viridiplantae > Streptophyta > Magnoliopsida > Brassicales > Brassicaceae > Anastatica > Anastatica hierochuntica. The sequence goes on from OVAN01013236.1 coordinate 4,643, forward strand.
CCCAAGGGAGTGAAACTTCACTCATTTGTTCTTGCTAAAGAAAAAGGATGAACCAGAATAAATGATAGATTTAAGGCCTATTAGCCTTTGTTCAACCTTATACAAAATCGTTTCCAAGGTCTTGGTGAAGCGAATCAAGTCGATGTTGAAGGAAATTATCTCCCCCTATCAATCTGCTTTTGTACCTCAGAGGTTAATATCCGATAACATTTTAATCGCTCATGAAATTGTGCATGGTCTTCGTACTCATCCGCAGATTGCGGCGGAATTCATGGCGGTTAAATCAGATATGTCAAAAGCATATGATAGAGTTGAATGGAACTATCTAAACAGCTTGCTTTTCGCTCTTAGCTTTCATCCGAGATGGATTTCCTGGATTTTATTTTGTGTTTCGACGGTCACGTTTTCTGTGCTAGTCAGCAATCAACCGTATGGGATGATATCACCATCTAGGGGATTAAGACAAGGTCACACCCCTTGTCACCCTTTCTTTTCGTTCTATGCACGGAGGGTTTATCCTATATGATCAGCCGAGCACAGATGTCTCTAAGGATTTCCAGGATTAGATTTTCCGATCAAGGACCGCCCATTCACCATTTATTGTTCACCGACGATAGCCTCTTCATTTGCAAGGCTCAATTGAACCAATGTACTGCTCTTCAAGAAATTTTGGATAATTATGAGAAGGCTACAGGTTAGAAGGTAAATCTAACTAAATCCTCCATCACATTCGGGTCAAAGGTGAGCGAGGAAGTAAAGCCTTTAATTCAAGATAAGATGCATATTTTTAACACGGGAGGAGCTGGAACATATCTGGGACTTCCAGAATGTTTTAGCGGTTCGAAATCTCAACTTCTTGAATTTATTCACAAAAAAGATAAAGAAGAAGTTCTCTAGTTGGTTTGCGCAAAGTCTATCCCAAGGAGGAAAAGAAATTTTGCTAAAGGCGGTAGCTATGTCCATGCCGGTGTACGCCATGAGTTGCTTCAAATTACCATTGGCTACTTGCAAATCTATAACTAGTGCTATGTCTTCTTTTTGGTGGTAGTCTTTAGAGGATAAAAAGAAGGTACATTGGATTAGTTGGGAAAGGCTATGTCTTGCAAAAAAGGATGGAGGGTTGGGGTTCCGAGATATTGAATGTTTTAACCTCGCTTTACTAGGTAAGCAAGCTTGGAGGATGATAAAGAACTAGGATTCTTTGGTGGCAAAGGTTTTGAAAAGTAGATATTATCCTCATGATTGTTTCTTGAAGGCACAAGTTGGAGAAAGGCCTTCCTTCGCATGGAGAAGCCTGCTCCATGGAAGAGAATTACTGGAAAAGGGGCTTAAAACCATGGTTGGAANTTGGTTGGATCTGTGGTTATATGATGGTGGTAGAAGAAGACCGTTGATCAAAAACTCTATCATAAACATTGATCTAAAAGTCAATGAGCTAATGGATGCAGAAACCCGCCGGTGGAACAGAGACATTCTGGTTGATTTGTTTTATCAGAATGATGTTGATCTTATATGCAGGAGACAACCTTGCATTTCCAGGCCAGATTCAGTGGAGTGGGTGCATACCAAATCTGGGAACTTCACGGTGAAATCTGGATATCGCTTGGCTCATAGTTTGAAACACAAAGACCTCATCATGGAAGCCACTACTCAACCATCCATCAATGTGTTAAAGGAGCAGGTTTGGTGTATTCAAACTATGCCAAAGATCAAAACTTTCTTGTGGAAAGCTTTGAGCAGTGCCTTACCGGTGTTGGATAACCTCATATCGAGGGGGATGAAGTCTGATGCGGTGTGTCTCGTTTGTGGAATGGAAGGAGAAAGTGCCAATCATGTCCTGTTCACATGTTCTCTCGCAAGTCAGATATGGGCCATGTCAATGTTTCCACACCCGCAACAAGGATTTCATCAATCCTCGTTGTTCGTGAACGTGCATTATCTTTTAAAATTTTCTAAGAACTCGCAGGTGCCAATTGAAATGAGGAGAGTATTTCCATGGACTCTTTGGTATCTTTGGAAGAATCGAAATAGCCTTTTCTTTGAAGGAAAAAAGTTTGATGTTCTAGAGACTATGGAAAAGATTAAAGAGGAAGCGAATATGTGGTTTCAAGCCCAACTGTTGGATCGAGAACATAATGAACATGTGGAGCAGACTGATCCAATTCGATGGTCACCACCCTCTTACCCTTGGATTCTTTGCAATGTAGGTACAAGATGGATCAAAAGTAAAGCACTGTTAGGAGTTGCGTGGGTGGTTAGGGACTTCAGAGGGGAGGTTTTAATTCATGCCAGACGTTCTTGTACCAATATTTCATCGATCTCTGAGGCTCACTTCTGTAGTATGAAATGGGCTATGACCAGTATGCAATTTCATCATTTCGATAAGATCATTTTTGCTTCAGAAGATGCGGCTCTTTGTAACGCAGTAAATCAAACTGAGGAATGTCCATCCTTTTCCTTCTTTGTTCAGGAGCTACTCTTGATTCTCAGGTCTTTTCAGAATTGGAGTATCCAAATTGCATCTAGGTCTTCTAATAGAGGGTCTTTTCTCATCGCTCAAAGCGCAACAAAGGACTGCTTTTATGCATCGTACGTTTCGTCTGGGTCACCGTTTTGGTTACGTGATCTTTTTGAAAATGAGAAAAGATTCCCCTCTGTGGGAATAGGTTAGATTGTAAGTTTTTCACATTTTTTGGTATAGGCTCTAAAGGGCTGTTTATGTATTTTGTATCCTCCTGAAGGAGTGTTTAAACTATGTTTATAAAGTGTAAAAACTTAAAAAAGATGAGTTTGTTTTTTGAGATAGACGTTGTGATTTGTTTTTTTTTTAGAATTAAAAACCAATTATTGTTTTCTTTTTTTTGCCCATTAGTATTATGGTAAAAGAAATATTACAAAACAATGAAATAACTGAAGTGATTTAAAAATATTTTTGTTATGAAATTTTTCGTGATACATAGCAATAAAAAAATATGACTAACTTTTACAAACTTTATTACATGACAAGTTTTACCCAAAAAAAGTTAAATAAATTCTTATCCATAGTAAGTAGCACTTTTTTTTGTTGTCCAACATCAGAATCCATTAAATACACTAATGCGGCATGAAATTAAGGGGGTGTATTCAAATAGGAATTTAAAGTGATTTGTATTAAAATCTGAAATCACTTGTTATTGAAATAAGAATTTTAAAATGTCTTATACAATTCGCTGTCATTGAAATGGTGATTTTAAAATGTACATTCAAATCCACTGTTACTGGAAATATTTTAACTAATTGATTTCAAGTGACTTAAGGTGCTTTAGTAGAATTTCTTTGTTAAAAATACAAAGATTCAAATCACATGGTTTTAAGTGGAATTGCAGAAAATTTCTATAAAAAATCACAACTACTTCCATAATTCATCAAAATCTTCTAAAAACTCATTAAAAATCAAATCTCATCAAATACTTAATCCAATACATCCCCTAAACTATTGTTTCCCATTTTATCCAAGTTGTCAATTCTTAATTCATATACTTAATTTTATTATTTATTTTACCTAGTTTTAACATAAAAACGAATATGACAACTATCAATTTCTCGAAGAAATATAGTATCTTAAGTTCTTCTCCGCCTCGATCCAACACATCGCCTACCTGAACAACCATCATGGATCCACCAGTCCATCGGTCCGACGAATCAATCAATCCAGCAATCATGAATGCTTCCTTGGACTTTTCGATATCGCCATGGAGATCGCCGATTGCAACCAGACGCTTCGGTTTCTCAAACCTCGTATACGGAATCTCATCCTGTGGATTACGATCTTGAGGCAAGAAGATGTTGAAAAAGGAATAGTCGATGAAAGCGTCAATGAAGGAAGAGATGAGATTCGAAATGTCTTTGCAGATTTCGCTAGGGTTTTCTCTGCTTGACATTTTCCGATATGGGCAATGAGCGACTAGTGACGGCAAAGAGGAAGAGCAATTGGCTTTTTTTTTGTTTCTTACTACACGGGACAACAATATTATACTCCCAATATCACTTTAATTGTTGTTTTAGGACAATTTTTTTGTATCCAATTAAAATATATTTTGGATTTTCAATGCAAAATTAATTGTGTTTTTTATATTTTAGACTATTTGTATTCTGCATATTGTTTTATTATTGGTTGAAATATGTTTAAATAGACAATAAATAATTTTTTAATTTAGAAAAACACAAAAATTAAATGTTTTCTTAATCTATATGTAATATCATTAAACATCAATTATTTTAATACAATGGGAGTATGAAATTGAATACTATAAAAAATATCATAGAGGATTTTTTATAATGGTAAAATACCATATCCAAGTAAATTAATGGTCTCTCGATATAAGAAGATTTTACTTATCAGCTTCGAATTTAGTCTTCTAACGATAGGTCTAGTCCAATTAAATGAGAATCTTTGCGTGGAATTGTCAAAGGACGAATGCTAAAGCTACAACCCGCTGAGTGGAAGAGATGTGTCAGTTATATTCTCCAGGTTTTTGTATTTCTTTCGGAAACTAAGAACAATTGGATGTTCTTGCAAGAACTTAAAGCCTCACTTGGGTTTGATTGTTTGCTTATTGTGGATCCAATTGGTTTGAGTGGATGTCTTGCTTTATCTTACTCTAAAGATTTTCCGATTTTTGTATTAAGTATGATAAATCGCTTAATGGATATTGAAACAATTATTGATGGAAACCGAGTATTTTTGACCTTCGTATATAGAGATCTAATGATTGAATATCGAAGAAACGTTTGGAAACGTATTACCAGTATAGCTACTAATAGATATGGAGCGTGGTACTTTTGGAGATTTAAATGAAATTACAAGAAACCATGAAAACTGTGGCTGATGACGTAGATCGGAAGCATCCTTTCTCCCATTTTGTGCGATGGTCAACTGTTGCGGTTTGATTGAATTTCCCCACAAAGGAAACTTTATGTCCTGGACAAGAAAACAGAAAATTGGATGGTAAAGTGTAGACTAGATAGAGTTATGAGAAATGAAGATTGGCATAGTCTTTTTCCATACACAATCATTGAGTACTTAAAGATGTGGAGTTCGGAACACAGACCATTAGTGGCCATTGACAAACATTCAAAAAAAATCCCCAAAAATTTGGGAGATCCTTCATGTTTGATAAGCGGTAGATAGGTAAATCTAGGCTAAAAGGAGCAGTATCAGAAGGGTAGGGCGCAAATATGTCAGATTCGTTTAAAACCTTTGACCCACCATATCCAAAGTTGTTGTCATGCCATTTTAACCTGGAAGAAAGGTGCCATTTTCAATACGAAAAAACTCATAGAATAACTCAAAGACCGTATAGAGCAAGCCCAACATGAAGAAAACACCTCTTATGTAACATTGAAGGAATTAAAAGATATATTAAACAAGGCATTCCATGACGAAGAAGCACTCTGGAAGCAGAAAAGCAGAATCAATTGGCTGAAGGAGGGGGGTAAGAATACAAAATTCGTTCATGCCTCAACCAAACAAAGAAGAGCCAAAAACCAGATTATGAGATTAAAAGACCAAGAAAGAGTCTGGACAGACAATGCAGATGGAATCGAACGAGTGGCGGTTAATTATTTTAAGGAACTATTTTCCTCCTCAAATTTGAGAGAATATGGTCGAGTACTAAATAATATTCCTGTGAAGGTTACAGAGAGAATGAATGAGATTTTAACAAAGAAATTCTTTGAGGAAGAAATAAAGAAAGCTTTATTTTCGATAAAACTGGATAAAGCTCCTGGTCCAGATGAGATGAGTGGTCTCTTTTACCAATGATTTTGGGATGTCATAGGCAAAGATCTCATTAGTATGATGAATATGTTCTTCAAGACATGAAAGTTTGAAAGAAAGCTGAATGAAACTAATATTTTTCTGATTCCAAAAACAGATAAACCAAGTGAAATTGCCAGATTCAGACCTATTAGTCTATGTAACGTAGGATATAAAGTAATATCCAAAATTCTTAGTCGTCAACTAAAGAAATTTCTTCCGAAATTGATTCCCGAGACACAATCAGCTTTTGTGAGTGGTAGATTAATTACGGTTAACATCCTTGTTGCGCAAGTAAACTTCCACGCCTTGAGATCCAACCCGACATGTAAAAAAAAGTTCATGGCAATCAAAACTGACATGAGTAAGGCGTACGAGCGAGTGGAATGAGGGTTCTTAAGAGCTCTTATTAGGCTTGGACATAAAAACCGGAACCGAAAACCGAACCGAAAAACCTGTTTCGGATCAGTTTCGGTTCTTTAGAAATATCCGAATGGGTTTTACATGCTGTTACTTCGGATCTCGGTTCGGTTCGGGTGGAAACCGAAGATCCATTCAGATACCCGTTATACCCGAACATATATAAGCGAAAGTCATTACATACATGTGTTTATGTGTATGTGTGTTTAATCGCAGACTCTTCCCCTTCCCCTTTGCGATATTGAGAAAGTAAAAACCCTAGAAATCAAAATTCTTTTTGTAAACCTGGAATACACAAAAAATCCTCTATTCTCTTCGTCTCCTTCATTAGAGACGTCTAGATTTCACTTTAAGGTAAGTGGATTCATCGATTGATCATAAGATTTTCATCATATTTTGTTCTCTTTGTTCATCGATTATTCATAATTTTGTGACTTATGTATTTGTTTTGATCATCGATTCGTCGTTTCTGTTGAATTTCTTCTGCGTATGTAGTAGATAGAATCATAGAAGATTCATGATTTCGTGACTTAAGTCACTTGATTTGATTTTATAATTAGTTCTGTATTTGGTTTCTTTTGTGTTTTGGAGTTGATTCTTTGGAATATTGTTCATGATTCTTTGTTTGATGACTCTATAACTCTGTCTGAATCTAGCCTTTAGGATTGATAGACTATAACTATAAATCGATTTTGTTAGTTTTTTGTTTGATATTTGATTTATAATGATGTTTGCTATGTTTTTTCCATGGCCTTTATAGTTGATGAATGATTATAGTTACTGGCTTAATACAACTGTTTATGCTTAGCTTTGTTGTTGTAACTTGATTGTTGACCTTGAATACTTTTTTTTTAATATGTAGATGGATTCAACAGGATCACAAATACCACACAATGAAGATATAGACAGAGAGATACATGAAGAACTTGAAGAAGAAGATTATATAACACATGAGAACAGAGGCAAAAGGAAAGAGACTCCAGGTGGAGGGTATGCTCAGGGTCAGCCAAGTAAAACAAAGAAGTTGATCAGTACAAGGTCTCATGTATGGTCACACTACACGAGAACAAAGGAAAATCGTGACAAATGCATATGCCACTACTGCCAGAAGACTTTTTCCTGCAATACAAAGTTTGGTACAAACAATCTTCAAAAGCACTTGTCCATTTGTAAGGAACACAAGGCATGGTTGGAAGGTCAGCAGAAGATACAACCTGTTATAAACGAAGAAGGGTAACTGAAGGGTACCAGAGCCTGTATTCACAGAAGCAAAAAATGAGTTGCTTGTTCAAGCTGAGTTGCCACTCTCTTTTGTTGAGTGTATGTCTTGGAAAGCATTCTGTAGTAAGGTAAATATAATTATATATGCATTTCTCTTATTGTTTATATTTTTACTAAAAGATAGTAATACTTTTTTGATTAATTGCATTTTACTTGTATGTAGGTCAATCTATATAAGACACACTCAAGAGGAACTGCCTCTAGAGACATAGTTCAAATGTATGTGAAGAGGAAATCAGAACTAAGGAGATTGGTGTCAACTATAAATCAGAGAGTGTCTTTGACAACCGATATATGGGTCTCTCAAGTGACAAGTATATCAATTTCTTTCTTTCATTTTCTGTATGTATTGTTTATTACTTTATTTGATATGCTAATGGTTCTACTTTGTATTATGTATGTAGGTGCTAGCTATATGGTCATCACATGCCACTATGTTGATTCATCATGGCACTCTCATCATCAGTTTCAAACATGTGTTGGATCATAAAGGTCAGACAATTTGCAATGTCTTATTAGATACTCTAGCTGAGTGGAGAATTAGAAAAGTGTTTTGCATTACAGTAGATAATGCCATTGCCAATACAAATGCATCGGTAAAATTTCAAGAGGAGTTTAGTAAATTGGGAAATGATGTTTTTGTGCTTGATGGGGATTATATGCATATGTGATGTTGTGCACATATAATCAATTTGATTGCAGGAGAGGGTTTAACAAATTTAGGACAAAATGTAGATGTTATACGCAATGTAATTGTGTATGTTAGGTCATCTACAAATAGGTTACATGCATTTGATCAAAGAGTAACCACAAGGAAGATGACTCGGGGTAGCTTACCTTTAGATGTAAAAACCAGATGGAACT
>OVAN01013237.1:0-13001 GCA_900406275.1 Anastatica hierochuntica
GATGATTCTTCTCTTTAGGTTACAAACTCTCTCAAAGCTCTCTCAAAGTCATAAAAGTTGCATAATGAATAGAGAAACTCGAGTCTAGGTCTTTTTTGATGAAATCCGGTCTGAAATAAGTTCGGTCTGGTTCTTCGTAAAATNTCGAGTCTAGGTCTTTTTTGATGAAATCCGGTCTGAAATAAGTTCGGTCTGGTTCTTCGTAAAATTGGTCCTAAAATCGGGAAAGGATCGATCGATCCATGTCCCTGGATCGGTCGATCTGTGTCCAAAAATCTGGATATTTTCTAGATTTGCGCGAACACTTCTTTCGAGGCTTTAAATCCATCCAAAATGATTCCTTTTCGCACATTCAAGCTCGAATCCTGTAAAAACAACAAAGAACACAAAACCGCGTCAAAACAATTCGAATACATACTAAAAACCATTGATCTCAAATGAAAACATACTAAAAACATACTAAAATACTGACACATCAGTGGTTAAGATTCAGACGGAGAAGAAGCTTCATGACCAGATGGTGGCGTGACTTCATGAGCATCCAGCGGAGGAGGTGACTATGTTGTCAAAGGTGTGTCAACAGGTGGAGTCTGTGGCGATGAACTCCCCCTGTCGGCTGAGGTACCACCGACAGCCCAATCATCATCCAATTGATGTATTTCCGACGTCGTGGTCAGAGGTGATCCTTCGCTGTTGGACGAAAAAGGGAAGACATCTTCTCTAAACACCACATCTCTCGAAACAATAAACTCATCTTTCTCAATGTCGTACACTTTCCAGCCTTTTTTACCAAACAAATATCCAACAAAAACACACAACCGACTACGAGGACTAAACTTATCTTTATCTCGAGTCAAATGATGTGTGTAACAAGCCGACCCAAAGACTTTGAGTCGACAATAATCTGGTCTTTCTCCATGCAAAATTTCGTATGAAATCTTTCCATTGTGAATCTTAGTTGGGGTCCTATTAATCAAGTAAGCTGCCGTCAAAACTGCTTCACCCCAAAATTTGATCAACATACTAGCTTGAAATAAGAGATCCCTCGCAACGTTTAGAATGTGTATGTGCTTTCGTTTAACTCTCCAATTATGTTGTGGTGTTCCTACACAGGATTTCCGGTGGACAATACCTTGTTGTCGAAAGTGAGCAGAAAGACACATAAATTTCATGTCGTTCTCACTTCGTACCACCTTAACACTCTTCCCAAATTGGTTTTCTGTATAAACCAGAAAATTTGTGAGAACATTCCTTACGTCTGATTTCTCCAACATTAAATAGGTCCACACTGCTCGCGAGAAATAATCTACTATAGTCAAAAAATAAATTGCTCCACATGATGATGATACTCGGTAGGATCCCCAGACATCGCAATGTATTAGCGAAAAACATTCGGTAGTTTTATTGACACTATCAGAAAACACCTCCTTAGTTTGTTCAGCTCTAAAACAAATATCACAAGAAGTAGAGATAACAGTTGACAAGGGACCATAAATCAAAGAAAAAGTAGAAAGCACAGAAAAACTTGGATCCCCTTGGCGCCGGTGCCACAACGTTTGACTCGATGATGCATTAGCGATGTGAACCTTTTCCTTAGCCGCACTCGTTAAGTAATATACCTCATCACGCTCTTCACCCGTTCCAATCAAAGTCCTCGTGAAACGGTCCTGTAAAACATAAATCGTGTTAGTAAACAAAGCAAAACACTTGTTTTGCTTCAAGATTTTAGAGACGGATATCAAAGTGGAGTTAAGTGCAGGAACATAGAGAACACTAGTAAGAGATATGTCATCGGTTAAAGTAAACAAGCCCTTACTCATTGCGAAAGTTTTACTCCCATTGGCAAATCCAATTGAGCAAGGCACTTTTTGTTCGATATTACTAAGCATCGTACGATCGCCTGTCATGTGATGTGAGACTACTGTATCAAGGATCACATCGCCAAATGTTTTCTTACCACAAAGCTTATCACGATTATTTGATTTTTCTTGAACAAGTTGCGTCAAAGTTCTCCACTGTTCCGGTGAAAATTCGGGAAAACCAAAGGAGTTTTAGCTCATGGCATGTGCTGTTGTGGCGTAGCCTCTGCCACGACCGGTGTTTGATGAGGCATGACCCCGTCCCAGTGATCCTCCATGTCCCATGCCTGCAGACCCTCACTCCGGATACCCAATGATCTGCCAATAGTCCTTTTTCTCATGACCACTTCAGCCACAGTGTGAGCAGAGAACAGAGCGGTCACGTGTTCGGAGAATTGTGTATGGTCTTGCTCCATTCTGCATCTCTTTTCTGTTAGCATTCACCGTGACTTCTCTAGCTACATCACGACACCCATTCACATGCTCTTTTTGCGTCGCGAAGCCTACTGCATCATTGTGCTGTGTTCGGGTGGAAGTCAACCTCTGTTCTTCCTTTACAACTCTTGAATAAACTTCTCCAAGCGATGGCAATGGGTCCAACGCAATTAGATTTGTGCAGAGTCCACCGAATCTTTCTTCATCTAGTCCAAGAAGGAACTCATGGACTTTATCCTCCTCTCTTTCTCTCAAGATTTCTGTTGCGGTTCCACAGGAACAGCTTGGAAGAGGTTGATACAGAGTATAATCTTCCCACAACGAACACAATCTTCCATAGTAATCGAGAACCGACTGTCCATTCTACTTACACAAGGTCAGCTGCAACTTTATCTGATGAAGTCTGACCTTGTTTTTCACCGAGAAACGTTCTCTCAGATCAGACCAAAGTTGGCTTGCATTTGATGCAAACGTCATTGTTGATCTGATCTTTGGCTCCATTGATGTTCGAATCCAGCCAATCAACATCAAGTTTACTGTCAACTAGTTCTCTTGTTCTTCTCCTAGATTCATCGGTTTCTCTATTCTCCCATTGATGAATCTTGTTTTACGTTGGGCTCGCAACGCATTCATCATCTCCATCGACCACTCTCCATAGTTTTCTCCATTAATCAGCACCGCCGTGATCACCGATCCTGGATTGTCAGAGCTGAACAGGGTATATGGAGACACGGTTGAGATATGGATGTTGAGCTCGAATTGGTACTGGAACTTGAACAGAAGGGTGAGAATGAATTGAAGCAGAAGCAGAAGCAGAAGCATGAGCTGAAGCAAGAGCTGATGCTTGAGGCTGGAGAGCTTGCAGAATCTCTTTCAGAGTTTCTCTTGTTGCAGCCATCTCCGCTTTGAAATCAGTTTTCAATGCGGTGGGATCAGCCTTGACTGCATCAACATGCATCTCCAAGCCAGTTACGCGCATCTCGAGGTCGAGACTCCTATTCAGAGAGACACATACAAGTTCAGATGTGTTGGTCTCCTTGAACTGAGCACTTCCAAGACCATAGATGGTTCTCTTGCGTGTCTGGCCATGCTGAAAATAGAAACAATGAAAAGAGCTAAACCAATTGTAAAATCAGTGAAGCTATACCTAAATTGAAATAACTATATCTAACATGATACAAGATTCAAAGTAAGAAGACAGTAACATGATACATGATTCAAACAGTTTCAGAACAAGCTACTACACATAATGTTACTAACATGATACAAGATTCAAACAGTCATATAAGAAGCTAATACAAATAATGTTACTAACACGCAGACATGAGAAGTTTGAAGCTAAGAAGCAAGAACCATAAGAATCAAGTAAGAAGGCAAGGTTACTTTGATGTATTCTTGGTTGAGGAGAAGGCGCCGTGAAGTTCAAGTAGTCGCTGTCGAGACAGTTTGGCTGTTCACAGTTGGAGATCCATCATCCAGTGTTTGCTCATCAACAACTCCTTCAACTTCCAGCACCAGAGCCTCTGCACGTTCATCAACAAATGAACCATCTTTGTGTGTGTGTGTCTTCCTCACAAGATATGTATAGCCAGGTGGCGCATCCAACTGCTTCTCCTTCATCTACAACATAGTAAGAGCAGAATGTTATAAAAAATAAAGTGTAAACAGAATGGAAATAAATGGATCAGGAACGAAAGTGTTACCATATCATACTCTATCTTCACAAAGGGCAGAGGGCCAACACTGTGCTTGTGCATTGTCTTCCCTGGAGGATCAGCCGTGCGGGAAGCACCAACTGATTCACTTCTCGAATTTGCATCCTCTGCATTCCAATTTTCCAGTAGTTGATCCCAGTCTGCTTCATCGATGTACTTAGGCCTCTTCGTGTTCCTGTGGTTTTGGCTGATGCGGCTACATATTATTTTCTGAGTTTGCAGCTTCCATTTGGAGTAGATTTCATCATGAAACTCATCCTCCCAGAAATAGTTTTGCTATAAAAGAATAGGTCACATTAGCAGTGAATTAGTATGTAGATATTAACAAATTATAACGAGAAAGGGAAGAGGAACATAACCCATTACAATGAAAGCATGCCACCACTTATCCTTCCTCTCCTGTGGAACATGCTTCCAGATGGACCACGAACCCCAATAGTATCCCTGCCACGTAGCTCACATAAAAGCGTGGACCTCTGGATCGATACCAAACCTGAAAAGTGATACATAAGTCACATATCAGTTTAATCCATGAATATATGATCATTTCACCATGAGGAAAATAACAACAGAAGTTCACAGAATAAACTTACCACAAAGCTCCATTGAGCTTTCTTGGATGAAGGTGTTTCTGGTTCCTTTGCTTCGGTTCTATGGGCATAGGTAGGTGCCGCAGAAGCCTCAGTGGAAGAACCAATAGCTCCAGGAGGCACTGAACCTGCTGCTGAAGGAGTAGTAGTACTTGTAGATGGTGTTCCTAAGAGAAAAGACATAGTTAGTAGATCATAAAAGCTAGTTATATCTAAGCTTATATGAGTAAAAGACATAATAGTTACACCTTAGTTAAAACACAACATAGGTTATATCTTAATGTCAAACTATGTATTGGAGTCTATATATGAAATCAATTCTATAAAAACACTTAATGTCAAAACAAAACAAGATCATCGCATTATCAAAACCGTAACCAAACCCATCATCTGTTCTAGTTATATTTCTGCAAACCCGAGTCCCAAACAAATGTGATACCCTAATCCCAAATGAATACACCCGAGGCCTCAAACTGATAACAAATGCCTTGTTCAAACCCTAAGCCACAATCATTACCGAAACCCTAAATAGAACTACACAAACATTCGAAAACTTATCAAAAATCTAACCCCAAATCAAACCATAATCCCAAATGAATACACCCGAGGCCTCAAACCCTTCTCCCAAATCAAACCCTAATCCTAAATGAACCCCTAATCCCAAACGAAACCTAACCTTCATCGAAACCCAAACCCGAAACGAAACCCTTATCCCCAAAAACGAAAACCTATTCCCAAAAAAACCCTAATCTAAGCCGCAGTCAAGGCCCGACTGTAATGAAAATCCTATTTACCTGGAAGATTCAAGCGGGAGAGGCGACGATTTCCAGAAGGAGCCATGGCGGAGGAAGAGATGGATCGGCGGAGATAGAGAGTGTGACAGAGGGACGAAGATAGAGAGAAGGTGACAGAGGGACGGAGACACACACACAGAGAGAGAGAGAGAGAGAGAGAGAGAGAGAGAGAGAAGAGAAGGATAGACGGTGGAAGATGGTTGGAGATGGCCGAAGATGGTGAAGAAGGTTCGAGATGGGGATTCGCGAACTGAGAGAGAGAAGAAGGTTTTGAGATCTCTCGCGAAAACAAAAAATGCCCTAAGTGTTAAACGAGTGTGTGTATGTGTGTGTGTTTAATGGGTTAATGGGCTTGATTAATTGTAATGTTAATGGACTTGATTAATTGTAATGTTTTTGGTTTACTATTGGTTTAGGGTATTGTGAATATTTGTGGTTGAAATCTTCAGATACAAATTCTGGATTTCCAAAGTAATTTGCCGAAGCAGTTGAAATCTCCTCAAGAACACAGTGTGCAACAATGGAACCTGCAATATGTGCCTTATTTTTTACTTTCTTTTTCAGCTGGTACATGTATCTCTCGAAAGGATACATCCACCTATATTGCACGGGACCTCCTAAAGCAGCCTCGTCAGGTAGATGCACTGGTAAGTGTTCCATAACTTCAAAGAACGAAGCTGGAAAAATCTTCTCCAAGTTACAAAGCTTCACCGCAATATTTTCTTTTAAAATGGCTACATCTTCATTACGTAACGTTTTCACCGAGATATCTCGAAAGAAGAGTGTCATCTCTGCATTAATTTAATAGGAGTTAGTAGGTCACAAGACATACAGAAAAATGTTATCGACAATTATTTACCTGAAATTGTGATGTGAACAGTTTTTGGAAGTAGTTCTTTAAACGCAAAGGGAAGAAGTCGTTGCATGATGACGTGACTATCATGACTTTTAAGGCCTGAGAGATTTGAATTTGTCTCGTCAACACATCTACTAAAATTCGAAGTGTATCAATCTAGAAATTTTATATCATTTTTTAACCATCGCAAAAGTTCTTTTTTCCCTTCCCTCGACATTCAAAATATTGGGACCGACATCGTTCTATCTTCTTTTATATGTAACTCTTCTCTTTTACACAACGTAGGTAAATCCATCCTCGATTTTGCATTGTCTTTGGTCTTCGGGAACATTTAGAACCGTGTTAATAAGATTATCAAAGAAAATTTTCTCGACGTGCATGAAATCCAAGTTGTCGCGAAGAAGTAGGTTTTCCCAATACGGCGAGTCCCAAAAGATACTCTTCTTCATCCAATTGTTATATGTCCCGTAGCCAGATATTGTGCAATCAGGATTCTCATGTCCATTCCCTCCACAGTCTATTGTTTTAGCCAATTCCTCGATGTTGTTGATTCGTTCGTGAAGAATTTCCTCTCCGTTCAACCATGGTGGAGGAGCATCAACAACTGTCTTCCCCCATCAAAACGCTTTCACATTTCGCCTGTAAGGATGATTCGAAGACAAAAACATTCTATGACAATCAAACCAACTATGTTTTCTTCCATGTTGTAACCAGAATGATTGCGTTTCATCGAGACAATAAGGACAAGCTAGACGACCATGTGTCAGACAACCTGACATCATGCCATAATATGGAAAGTGATTAATTTTCCACATTAATGCGGGTCGCATCGTGAATCTCTGCTTCCTCGAAACATCATATGCTTTTGCACCGTCACTCCACAAACTTTGCAATTCTTCGATTAACGGCTGCAGATAGATATCTATACTTTTCTTCGGATATCTAGGCCCATGAACTAGAACCGATAAGAGAAAATATTCTCTTTTCATACACATACCGCGAGGTAAGTTATATGGAGTTAGGATTATAGGCCAAATTGAGTGGGCTTCACCATTGATCCCAACGTGATTAAATCCATCAGTTGCTAATCCTAGATAGATATTTCAAATTTCTGCAGCGAAATCAGGATATACCTCGTTAAAATGCTTCCATGCTGCTCCATCAGAAGGGTGGTGCATTTCTCCTTGGGGAGACACATGTTCCGCGTGCCATCTCATTTGCGTTGCAGCCGCCTCTTGTTGATATAAACGCTTCAACCGCTCCGTTATTGGCATATAAAACATCCTTTGTTTTGGACGTTTTTTCCCTTCCCACGGTTCTGGTGGTATCTATCTTTCCCACAAAACCGACAAACCAACAAATTGTGATATTCCTTCAAAATAGCATGCAATTATCTTCACAAATATCAATCTTCACAACAGGGAGACTAAGCGATCGCGTTAATTTCTTCGTCTCATAATATGATGCAGGGGCTTTATTTGTTGTGGCAAAATATCTCTTATAGTTTGTGATATCTCGTCCATACATGACTCGGCCAGATTATGATCGGTTTCTGTTTTCAGTAAACGAGAAGCCAAGTATAGTTGAGAGATACCTTCAACACAACAATCATAAAATGGTTGATTGGCGGCTTCAAAATCTTCAAAAACTCCATCTTCATATTGATCTTCAGTTGCTCCGTCCATCACTTTTTCGAATGCTCCAATGCCTCCTCCCGTAGTAAAATTAATGTTTCCCTCAGATGGCTCTGGTCTTGCATGCAATGTCCCCACTCCGGTAAATTGTGGTGTCGTGGATGATTCCCCAACCTCATTGAAATCTTCTCCATGGTTTGACCATACATAATAATTACCCTTGAATCTGACCCGGTAAAGATGGCGGGCTACAGTTCTCGCATCACGTTGCTTTCGGTTCTTACATCTTGCACAAGGGCATAGCATGGTCCCACCCTCTTTGAAAGAATTTTGATTAGAAGCAAATGAAATAAATACCTCAACACCTTCCATTAACTCTCTTGAAACCGAATTTCGGATTGGATCGATGTGTCGATCCATCCATTCTCTCGTTTGAAAATAATAAGACATTTATATAAAATTAAAAATTTCCCTTCACATTTTAATTTCTCTCCGACACCAAACTCATTAGATTGGTTTCATTTTCTTTGCAAATCACGGTTCACCTCAACTTCTTTTATAGGCAAAAAAGTCACATTTTTTGTCACGTTTAGCCACGAGAATTTGTCACGTTTTCTGTCTCGCTACTAATCGTGGCTAAATTTTGGAATATATTCTCTACCAAAGCTGCTTCATCTGTTCCTCGTTGCCAGCTGTGTTCGGAAAGATTGATTTGATTTTTTTCGGTGGAATAGCCACGATTTGTCACATTTGTAAACGTGACATTGAAAATATCTTTGGTCACGAAATATTTGTGACAAAACGTGACTAATAAGCCACGTTTTTAGCCACTTTTTTCCATGACAAATCTGTCACGTTATATTCGTGGCAAACCGTGGCAAAATGTGGCAAAATGTATCCACGTTTTCTTTCGTGTTAAAATCGTGACTAATTTTGTCACGACGTTTTCACATTTTTCACGGTTTACGCATTTCGTGACAGTTTGTGACAATTTCGTGGCTTTTTTTGTCACGAAACTTTCGTGACAAAATCGTGACTATACGCGTGTTTTTTACTAGTGTGCGTACCAAAATTTGTTCTTCAACAATTTGTAGGATATACGTAAATATTTTTTATGGACCATGAGGCATCACCAAAAATTGACCGCAATCAGCATAAATGTTTTGGCAAAGCCAATAGATATGATGATGCTCAATCAATTTAAGGAGACATACTGTGATAATAGAGTTGAGTTAGGTTATGTTTTGTAGTTTAATTCTCTTAACAAGGAAATCGAAACTTATATACATTTTATGACTCCAAAGAAAAATACCATGATCCCACCTCAGTCTACATAATCATGAAACAGAGACAAAGTCATTATTTTGTTAATGCTCTCTTATGTTTTTACTTTTAATATTGGAAATATTTGCCTTATGTCAGTTGCTTTAATTGAGATTTGGAATTTGGTTTAAGTATTTATTACCAAATTAGGTAGCATGTAGACCCGTTAACAGTTAAGTTCATACCATTATTAATGCAACTAATATATATTTCCAAATACAAGACTAAATAAAGTTCCACATGATACACGAAAAAGTAAATATACAAAATATTGTTGGAGATTCCGGTCTCAAATTGGTATACAAGTAACTATAAACAGTTAATCTCCTTATTATTTGAGAAGTCATTTTAGTTAAAAAAATTGATTTGTCAGGATCACATTCATTTTTACAAAAAAATGATGACATGTTCATTTTAAAAGATGACATGTCTCTTGAAAAATATGACGTGTCTTTAAAAGATGAAATAAACATGTTGTTATTAGATTTTTTTTTGGTTAAAATATTAGAATTCTTTTAACTAATAATATTTTGAGAAACAATTTTAGACTACATCAAATGTATAAATATATTGGAATAATATATGTTGACAAAAAATGTATAAATCTATTGTAATGCAATATATACTTAATTATATGCATCATATTTTATATAATCATATAACTTTTGAAATCATTTGAAAATATGATAACTTTTATATACACTTTTGCTAAATAATAAAGTGAACAAATTCAATCCTATACAATTTTATTTTAGAAATAAAAATATACATATTTAAATAAAATACATTAAATATTATCATACAAAATCCACAAACCAAATAAAAATGAATACAATGGCGAGTTTTCTCTCTCTTGCGGCGGAGTCTTTCATTCTTCTTTCTGTTTAGATCATCGGAGGCTGAATGGTGTTACCGTCCACTTATCGATGGTTTCTTGATGGGTTTGGGGAGATCAGGCTCAGATATTCAACCGGTTTTTTCTCAGGGATATGAAAGGAAATTTGGGGCAGATCCTTGTTGTATCCATGGTGAGATACGGTGGTTCCCGGTGTCTAGGGCAAGTCTGTGAGAGAGATATTCTGCGGATCTTTGGAGATCTAGATGGGGAGTCTTGGGGGAATCACGATCGGGATAGAGATCTCCTATAGTCTATTAAGGTAAGTTGGAGTCTGGGTTGTGGATCTCGCTATCAGAGGGATTTGCTTGGTGAGGCAGACGATTCCAATCTATGGATTTGCTCAATTATTACCAGATCGATTGTCTTAACTCTAGGGATCCCTTCGGATATTGTGACGACTCACGGGCTTCATATATATCCAGTGGGTTGGCCATGGTTTTTTCCATCGTTTACCATCATCTTTGTTTCTTTTCTGAGTCGTAAGATCCCTTCAGAGAAGAGCTTTTGTTCTCAACGGTTTAATCGGGTCATCTCTTACAGGTTAGTAGGTGTTATGTTCTCAAGCATGGCACAAGTGAGAGCTAATGGTGGTCAAAAGGTGGTTTGCACGGAGTCAGTGAGGTTATCTCAGGCTATTATCGCCAACAGAGTTAAGCAGTTTTCCTTGACTCTCATCGGGAGACTGTTTAATCCGGTTGTGCAGCGAATGGATAGCCTTCTTTTGAATCTGCCTAAGATCTGGAAATTAGAAGGGAAGGTTGAAGGTGGGAATATTGGAAATGGAAAGTTCCAATTCAACTTTCAATCTGAAAGGGATATTGCGGATGTCCTGCAGCATGGTCCATACCATTTCGATGGCTGGATGGTTTCCCTGGTACGGTGGAAGCCTGTGGTTCTGCCAACCTATCCCTAGGCCATCACATTCTGGGTTAAAATCGAGGATATGCCTCTACATCTGTGGGACGAAGCCACAATTCGGCCAGTGGGCAAAGCGATTGGTGAAGTCCATGAAGTAGATGAGGAGGCTGGGAGTGTTTCTGTTACGGTAGATGGTCTGAAGCCTCTGGTGTTCACTACTTTCGTCCCCTTTGATCATGGAGAGGAAATTAGAGTCGGACTCAAATACGAAAAGTTAAATGGCATCTGTGACCATTGTAGTATGCTCACGCATGATACCTCGGTCTGCCCGGAGTTGGGAGCTGGTTCACGGGGAAAATCAGAGCTGATTACTGTGGAACACGCTAATGAAAGGCAAAGGAGGGATGGAGAGGACAAAGATGGCCGAAGGAGATTACCGGTAAAACGTACCTTAGATATGGAGTTATGTGATCATTTGGAGTATGACTCACAGGTTCGAGATGGGCGTTACAAGGAAACAGTGGGTGTCAAAGAGTTGGACAGAGAAAGCTATGCGGATAAGGTTCGAAAATATGAGGACAATAGAAGTGGTCTTCGGCATCTTAAACCGATGGGGTATAAGAGCAAAAACGCATACCAAACTTACCGGGACTCTAGGCCTAAGGGAGGGAATATGTCTTATGTACCAAAATGACGTCCTTCTACATGGCCTCAGTCGCTCTATGCTTCGAGTTCAGGTACTAGTAATCAGGTGGCAGAAAAGGAGAAGCAGCCACAGGCTGATAGTGGGTTTGATAAGGGCAAGGCTATTGATATGGTCGAGGATGAGGGCCTGGACAATTCTGGAATGATCATGACTGAAGGTTTAATTGATGGTGATGATTTGTTGACTGAAGAAGGGGAGCTGTTGCTAAATGTGGTGCTGGATGATACGGTTCAGAATTCGGATATGAAGGATATGGTTGTGGAACCGATCGGGCAAAATAAAGGCTCAGCGGAGAATACTTGGGTGGAGGATTTGGATAATTTCCTCCAGACTATTGCAGATGTAGCTGCGAATATCTCGGAATCGGAGGTACTGGTTGTGAATACAACAGAGGAGAAGTGTCTCAATGCTGATGCAGGAGCAAAAGCTTTGGCTATAGAGGCTAAGGGAGGTATAAGGAGTATGGCAATTCCTAAGAACACGAAGAAAGGGATGGTGTCTCCCCTGAATCCACCGGAAAATCCGTGAAGATATTGAGCTGAAATTGTCAAGGGCTAGGGAGCGACTTGACATCTGATGTTTTGCGAGATTTATGGAATAAATTTAGACCCAATATTTTGTTTCTATCGGAATCTAAACAATCTTCTCTTGTTTTAAAAAAATTTCAATTGGAATTTGCTTTTAATAATTTGTTTACGGTGGATCCGTTCGGACTAAGTGGCGGGCTTGCCTTTTTTTATAATAATGATATAAAACTTGATATTCTTTTTTCAAGTAATCGCATTATTGATGCCAACGCATTGGTTCATGGAATAAAGGTTACAATTTCGTTTGTAATGGTGAACCTGTAGCCGCAAATAGAGGCATGGTATGCGATAAGTTACTGGAGATAGGAACGACTAGATTAACACCCTGGTTGATTATAGGTGATCTAAATGAATTATCTGGAAATCATGAGAAAAGGGGGGGGGGCAAATGAGATCTGCAGCCTCTTTTATTCCTTTCAATCAAATGCTGAGGCATTGCGGAATGTTAGAGTTTCCATGTGCGTGAGATCAGTTGTCTTGGAAGGGAAAGCGCAATAAACAGAAAGTCCGTTGTAAGTTGGATAGAGCTGTCGGAAATGAGGAATGGCATAATATCTTTAGCCATTCCAAGGTGGAATATTTAGCAAGAATTGGCACTGACTACAGACCAATATTGCTAAAGTCTAATTACAAGGTTGAGAAGTATTATAAAAATTTCCGTTTTGACAAGAGATGGATAGGAAAAGAGAGTCTGGTGTTGTGGTCGGAACGAGTTTTAAAAATTTGTAAAACCTAACTACCGCTCC
>OVAN01013238.1:0-13001 GCA_900406275.1 Anastatica hierochuntica
TTGCGTTTAGGGTTTGTCGATTTTGTTTTAGGGTTTGTCGATTTTTTTTTTGTTTTTTTTGTTCTCAGGGTTTTCAGAGTTATCGTGCTGATAACGTGTTAAGAAACTAATGAGAAGGATATCTTTATTAATGATAGGAACATCCCTTATATAGGGAGAATAACAAAGTACAAGATAGAAGTACAAAGTACAATAGNCTAGTACTAATCGAATGGACCTATGACTAACATGGGCTTGCGCCAAGCCCAACAGACTAATGGTTATGTCAGCCATCAAATGTTTCATAACATTTTGAAACTTTTGTTCTTAGGGTTCTAAAACTTGTTCAAGAGAAAGATATGAAATTTTAAAAGTTTTAGATCTCAAAATACTAAAAGGAAAACCCAAAACTTGTTTTCTCCTTCCTTATTTTCGAAATTGATTTATAAAAGTGGAGAAATTGGTTTAGTTATACAAAAACCGGTTTAGAAACACAAAATTCAAAATTGAGGCACTTACCTTCTGGGATCGGTCGGCGGGCCATATTTTAGGAAAACCTGGTTTTGGAATTACCGTCACCCGGTCATGGGAAGAAACGAACGAGGCATGATGCTCTTGTGACCGGTCGCGTAGCGTTTCTCGACATGAACCGATCGTGGCACGTTCGTCAGCCAGACGTAGGGTTCACTTGGCGCAATTGGTCGAGGCAAGGGATCCGTGACACCAACCGCGTGCCCTGGTGTGGCTCACTCCAGTCATTGAGTCACCGCCACCCGGTCGTGGCTCATCTCGGCCATTTCGTGTTTTTCCTCTGCCGTTTCACATTCTGATTGTTCTTTTTGAATTCCAATAGGTCGTTGAATGTTCCAAGATGTCTTTTATTATACCAAAATGTTTTTAAAAATTTTTGATGGTTGATTTTGCCGAAAGAATTGAAGATAGAATCATTTAGACGTTATTAAGTTCTTGAAACTTCTTTTTGCCCGGATTAACAACTTGTTTGGATTATTTGTCATTGTTGCTTGGATCGTTAAGGTTACATGGTGAATTTTCATTCTGCCAACGTCATTCTCATCTAACAATGGAACTCTTGGCTTATCCAACTTCATTGGCTAGCCGACAAAGACGTAATGTTAGCAAAAAATTAAAATTTGAAAAGTCAAAATTCTAACCGGGTTGTTTTGTTCATAATAGTCACTTTACTCGGGCATCTTCGATGGGTTGAGTTGATTTGCTTGGCGACTACTGAAAATCTACATGTTTCCTTTTATTAAGAAACTTGATCCTCCGCGCAACTTTTGATTTTGACCGTTCCAAAGTCGGTTTCTCTCGGGAATATCACCTGTCATATAGTGTTAGTTTATAAGAAATGAAGTACGAAATTTTGTTACCTCTTTTGGTACTGTTTTAGACTATCTAGGATCCCATAATGAATAGCTCTTAGTGCTCTAAGTGTTTTGTTCATCATGGTATCATCACTTTGTTCCAAAAACTATTGATTTAAAAATTTGGTGTGATTGGCGGTCCTTAACAACCTACTCCAGTCTCAAATGAATGTATGAAATGGTCAAGGAGATGGCTTGAACGATTTGGATCCGCTTTCACGCCAAGTTTGACAACTAATTTGAGGCATTTAGCTCCTGACACCAGTTGAGTGCCATTTGTTTTGGCAAATCCAATATTTTTTCAGTCGTCACCCAGTCGTTGCAACTTTCTAGTTCCTTTGTTGTTGTCTTGAGTCCGAATTTTTTTGTGTTTTTACTTGTTTTTATAAAATCTTGAAAAAATTAAAACAAAATATTAGACATCCAAATAAGTCCTAAAAATAAAATAAAAAATTCAAAACTATGTGGGTTGCCTCCCAGAAAGCGCTTGTTTTCAGTCTTTAGCTCGACTCCTTTCACTTTAAGGCGTGATCGGTTCCCACAAAATGAATTGTGGTTCCTTTAGCTTCTTGAGTCTTTGGAATTGGTGGTGTAGAGGGTTGTTTTAAATCATCAAGCGTGCCTCCAATTTCTTCATAAAGCACAATTGCCTTCAGGAATAGCTTAAGAGTGTTCTCAAGCTTCTCGTTTGGTAATTTCCTCGTTTTTCACATCAAGACCAATGGGAATTCGGATCCTGGCTTTAGCAAATGATGTTGGCAACTTGTAAACCTCCTCTTCTTCTTCATCCAAGTTCATTAATGGGTTAGTTTGTGCTTTGGTGGCACAAGAATCTCTCTTTGCATCCATTTTCACTGGTTTTGAAGAAATTGGTGCTTTAATGGATGTAGCTTCTTTCTTCGAGACTTGTTGCGTCTTGGCTATCTCCAGGGTCTAGAATGAACTTCTTTTCCTCCAAAATAGCTTTATTTGCTCTGGGTTTATAGCTCATATCTGGGTAAAAGACTTGCTTGTTCGCTCTTGCTAATGAAAACCCTCTTGTTGGGCAAATCGAAGATTGCTCCAACAGTAGCTAAGAATTGGGAGAAAATGATTAGTGGATTTGTCTTCCCTCCTTTAGTAAGAACAATTTTAAAGTTAACAGGGATGAGAAATCATCCTATCTCAAGCAGCACATTGGGCAAAAATTCATATGGTGTGGATGTTACATATCGACATACTCGACAGAGATTCGAGATGGTCGAAAATTTGAGAGCCCTACGTCGAGAGCCATGGTTAGTGATATCACATTCACATAAGCTCCAGTATCACATAAGCAATCATCAAACTTCACTTTATTTATTGAGCAAGGAATGATGAACTTCCCTGGACATTGGATATTCTCAAAAGGAATCGTCTTGATTCTCTTCTTGTAAGCTCTTTTATATTCATTTGGTAAACATTCCAGAGGTGATTTCTATTGATAATTGAGGTCTTGAAGAGGTGTCTTATCAGTAGACACGACCTCCTTAACTTCCTTTATGTTGGCGACTTTGTAGAAAGATTTCGCCGGGTTTTCCTGTTTCTTGACAGCTTCACTTGTTTGAGCAATTTGAAATTCAAGCTTCTGAACATATGTGGTAAAGGCTTTATACTTTGTTATGAGCTCATTGTAGATGTTTTCTAGCCTCTCATTAACTTCCTTGTGATTTTGCTTCGAATGGTGCTCGATCTCTGCTTAAGATAGAATTTGTTCAATAATGAACCTTTGTACTCGTTCCAAGTAGTGATGGACTAAGGTGGCAGCGACTTCATCCATTTAAGAGCTTTTTCATTCAGTGAGAATATAAAGAGCTTACACTTAAAGTAGTCCGGTGGGACTCTGTTTGTGCACATAGTACTGCATATATCCTCAAATGTGTTGATATGATCAAGAGGACGCTCAATGGACAGTCCATGGAATTGGTTTTGCTTCACGAAGGCTATGATATGAGGTTTAATCTCAAAATCATTCATTTGAGGTTAAGGAGGACGAATTGGATTCCTTTCCAAGAAGAATGCATCAGAAGAATCAAAGTCTCCAATAGTTTGTGGATAACGAGGCTGATTGTTTTGAGCTCGTCCTTGAGGAGGTTGATTATGAGGTAAACCTTGGTTAATTAAGGCTTGAAACAGTTCTACGAGTTTCTGTAATCCTACTAAATTCTCAGCTGGAATTTGTTGTTAGTTATCCACATAAACAAGTGCATTTCCTCTTCCAGGTTGGTTTTACGGAATCGGGACAGCACCAAGAGTTCCTTGTGGGTTTTCTTGGACTCTTTGAAGTCCAACAACAGCAGCGAAGTTGGCTTGAGGTGGAAGAAGGGCAGTAGGGGCGACGGCAAGTCCATGGCCAACAACTACGTCGCCTTGTTCAGCGAGAATGACTTGATTGTCCACAAGATGTGAATGTCCGTGAGGTAGATTTTGGTTCGGATTTTCCATAGCAACTATGATGAACTTTGGTTCAGTTTGAAATATATGATCCTTGATTTGGTGTTGATCCCTCACCTTGATCTTGATCTGGCAAAGTAACTCATGGTCCAACCGTGATCGAGGGGGTAGGATTAGGCCATGACCCATCCAAGGCAAAGTCCAGGGTCCATCCTTTTCGATTGTACTCACCCCCTTATAATAGCCCTTAAACCTTTTTTTGATCTGCCACCACTATACATTCTCTATGACTGAGGAGTCACTGAACCATATTTTGTCCAATTCTTAAATACTTAGCCAAGTTTTTCCTTTATCTTTCCACTCCTTATGCATGTATCTCTACCAAGACATGTAGGGATATATTTATCGCGTATCGGAGATGTTACATACTCCCTTCCTCATCACTTTTGTTTTTAAAGTCCATTTCATTCCTATGACGTTTACATCATCTAGTATAGGAACCAATACCCACACATGTTGTTGCAAAGTGCTTTTCAAGCTCTTCTTGCATAGTGATAATCCTTAAATGATATTCAATGCTTCTATAACTGATTTTCGATCGACCACTGACACATAAAGAAAACATCACAATTTCTTTGAAATATATTTGTTTCCCTCTAGTTATCATGTTGTTATTTATAAACCGAATTAAATCTACATATGAATGATTATTATGAACTCGAACATGTATAAGTACTTCATTTCTACAGGCAGATTGTTCTCCCATTCTTGTCTTAGTTGTAGAAGATTTTGCTTTCTCAGGCAAATTCACGTCAGCTTCTACTTGTACAAGTTGAACTGTTGGCAAACTGCACTCATCATCAAAAACCACTTTGCTGATTTCATGATCATTTTCCTTCTTTGGTTTACATAAAAGGAAACACTGTTAGGTAAATATTCCACAAAGAAACCTTCATCACTACAAGCATCAAAATTTACCTATTGTTCCTTATCGTTTAGGATCTAACAAGTGCAACCAAAAACGTGAAAGTAGCTAAGACTGGCTTATTTCCTTTCTACATGGTCTTTTTAGTTCCAAAGTTTACATATGTGCGATTGATGATGTAGCATGATGTGCTTATATATTTAACCAAGAATTTTTCAAGAACCCAAATTCCATGAATCATTTTTCTAGCCATGTCTTGTAAAAGGCGGTTTTTGTTCTCTAAAACTCCATTTTGCTGAGGAGCTCAAGAGGGTGAGTACTAATGTTGAATCCCATGTACTTCAGAGAAATTTTCAAACATTGCACTTTAAAATTCACCCCCATTGTCGATTCTGAATTGTTTGATTTCTTTCTTTTCGATCTTTAACTGTAAAACAAGAATCTTGAAGCTATAAAATGTCTATGATTTTTCACTCAAGAACCGCACACAAGTATAGCACGAAAAATCATCAACCAGAATAAAGACATACTTCTTACCAATAATATTCTCAACTTGCATTGGCCTTATCATGTCCATATGTACCAATTTATAAATCTCTTTAGTTTGAATTTCTGGTACTTTCTTGTGTTTGACTTTTATATGCTTCCCTTGATTACATGGTTTACAAGAGATTTTGTCCGCATGTTTTAGATCTGGTACATATCTAACCACTTCCTGACTTACAATTTGAGACATACTTTTTGCTTTCATGTGTTTTAACTTTTGATTTCACTGGAACAAGGTAATTTTTCTCTGGTTCAAGAAAACCTTAGATCATTTCCACATGCAACAGTTTTTCTCAGCATGTGTATCATTCTGATATGCCTTAGAGGGTGTATGTTCGCAAGAGAAAGAAGATGGATAAAGATGGTAATGAAGAAACAGAGGAAGAGCTAGTAGCTAAACAAAGGAAGTCAACCCTTCGTTGACTGTGAGTGACGTGGCTTGTATGGGAGTAATGGGATAAGAAGAAGCAAAGACTGGATCACAATTGGAGGGTTTGCAGTTAGGAGTCATCGTTTACTATAAATAAGAGTCTTGTGACTCACTTTCCTTTTATGCAATAGCTAAGAAAGAGACTAGGTCTAAGGATTGTTCTCTGGGAGACAATCTATTTCTGGGTATTCAAGAGTGTAGAGTGAAGAACAATATAGCTCTTGAAACCATTCTGTAATTCATAATACTTTATATTATTGAGTTACAGTTTCTATTGCATTTGGTCTACTGTTTGATTGACTGTTGTGAGGTTTAAGAGGGGTTTTACGTAAATCTCATAACAAATTGGTGCGATTGAGCTGCGATCACTCGATCTACTGCTCCGATCACTCGTATTTCTGTTTCTCTGGAGGATCCGATCGTTGAAGTTAGTCAAATGGAGGGTACAGTTGCTGAGTTATCATCGGAGATGGGAGAACTTCGAGAAGGGTTGAAATAGGTCACGATACATAACAAAACGTTCGATCAACGTTTTAATCAGCTGGATCAGAGGTTGGAAGGTCTCGATCGTAATATATATGAACTCTCTCAGGCTTTGACGAAGTTAGCGTTAGCTGCAGAGAGTGGTGGTGATCGCGGTAAAGGGATGGCCTCATTGTCGTCCGATCCATCTCATATGCTTTTTTTGGCGACGTCTCAAGTAGTGGCTGGACCATCGGAGCCTCATCACAACGTTGCTGGTGTGTTGCAAAGTCGTGATGGTCTGTTGCGTAAGATAGAGATGCCAGTTTTCTTGGGCATTCGTCCTTTTAGCTGGATTTCGCGAGCTGAACGGTTCTTTCAGATGGAAAGATATTCGGATGATCAGAAGTTGGAGTTGGTGTCATTGAGTTTGGAAGATCCAACCCTCAACTGGTTCAATAATGCGATGGAAAATGGAGGTTTTCTTCATTGGACTCAGTTTAAGAAACGCTTGGTGAATCGGTTCAGTACGTCGATTGATGACGAGCCCGGCAAACGTCTCTGCGGTATTAAACAACGGGGTTCTATTCAGGAGTATATCAATGAATTTGAAGCGCTTACTGCGGTGGTTAAGGGTATTGATGAAGCCAATCTTATTAACATCTTCTATAATGGTCTCCGGATTAAGTTTCGTGAGGTGATTAAAATGCAGAATCCTATTGGGTTGGAGGAACACAAAGCAGTGGTGATGCGTATGGAATCTAGTGAGTTCTGTAAGTTGTTTAGTGATACTAAAACCAAGGAGAGTCGGCCTCAGCGTCTGTCTGGTTCAGATTATCACCGTGGGTCCACTGGTTTTCCACAGGTTCGTTTACTGCAGGTGGCTCCACAACAATCTGGTTTTGTGGCACATAGACCACACTTAACTTTGACTCCTGCTGAGATTAAAGAGAAGCGGCGTTTGGGATTGTGTTTTAAGTGTGATGAAAAATGGTTCAAGGGACATACGAGTCCTAATCGAGAGTTGCAGATTTTGACAGTGGTAGAAGGCTTAGAGATGGAGTTGTTGGAGGAATATCCTATGGAACATGTGGCAGAGGGTGAGAATTCAGAACATCAGTTGATGGAATTATCTTTGCAAGCATTTTTGGGGATTGATTCTCATACGACAACAAAATTAATAGGGTTCTTTGGACAAGTGGAGGTAGTCTTTATGCTGGACAGTGGTGCAACTCACAACTTTGTGTCTCCAGAGATAGTGCAAAAGGCTAAAATTCCTTTCCATTCTCGTTCAGGCTTGCATATACGTTTGGGTACGGGTGTGACAGTGGATGGTGTTGGTTGTTGCAAGGCTGTGGAGTTTGCGTTACAGGGCCTTCAATTTTCATCGGACTTCATTGCCTTAAATCTGGGAGGAGCTGATGTTGTGTTGGGGATTAAGTGGTTACGGACTCTTGGAAAGTGTTAGGTCGACTGGGAACATCATGAGTTCTCTTTCCTTTATAACGGTAGAATGGTTACGTTAAAAGGTGATATGACAACACAAGATCAACACTTGTCTTCTCAATTTGCGGCTCAGCATCACTTGCAGAGTTTGTGGGATAGTGAACTGGGTTTGGCAACTCATATGGTTGAAGTTCCCGAGATACCATTGATTTTGCAACCGTTGGTACAACAGTTTGAAGAAATCTTCTCTAAATCGAATGGTCTTCCTCCGATTCGTAACCGCGAACATGCTACTCATCTTGTGCCTGGGGTGACTTCGGTCTCCGTCCGACCTTATCGGTATCCTCATGCGAGTAAGGAAGTGGTGGAAGCAAAGGTTAAAGAAGATGATTGAGGCAGGCATTGTTTGTATTAGTTGTAGCCCGTTCTCGAGCTCGGTTTTGTTAGTGCGTAAGAAAGACGGTTCTTGGTGTTTTTGTGTGGATTATCGTGAATTAAACAAGGTCACCATCGCGGATAAGTATCCTATTCCGATGATTGATCAATTGTTGGATGAACTTCACGGGGCTTCGGTGTTTACTAAACTCGATTTAACGTCGGGTTACCATCAAATTCGTATGCGGGAATGTGATATTGCTAAAACTGCGTTTCGGACACATGAAGGGCATTATGAGTTTTTAGTGATGCCATTTGGGTTGATGAATGCACCGGTAACTTTTCAAGCTTTGATGAATGAGGTGTTTAAGCCATTCTTACGGAAGTTCGTGTTGGTCTTTTTTGACGACATCTTAGTCTATAGTAAGTCATTGGAGGATCACTGTGAGCATTTGAAGTTGGTGTTTCAAATCTTTAATGACCAGAAGCTTTACGCCAACAGGAACAAGTGTCTTTTTGGGCAATCGAAAGTTGATTATTTGGGCCATGTGATTTCTGTTGAAGGGGTGTCAACGAATCCCTCTAAAACCGAAGCAATGACAAAGTGGCCAACTCCGAAGTTGGGGAAAGAGTTGTGCGGGTTCTTGGGTTTGAAGGGGTATTATCGACGGTTTGTTAAGGGCTATGGTGGCATTGCGCGTCCGCTTACTGACTTATTAAAGACAGGAAAGTTTGTGTGGTCGCAGGACACTCAAATCGCATTTGATCTCTTAAAACTGCAATGGTCACTGCTCCTGTTTTGGCCCTTCCGAATTTCTCTGAATTGTTTATCGTTGAAATAGATGCGTCCGGGTTCGGTTTGGGCGCGGTGTTAATGCAAAACCAGCGACTGATTGCTTACTTCAGCTGCGGGTTGAAGTCGCGTGAACAACTCAAGCCCATTTATGAACGGGAACTGATGGCGATTGTTATGGCGGTTAACAAGTGGAAACACTATCTCGTAGGAAGAAAATTTCGCGTTCATACAGATCAAAAGAGTCTCAAATTTCTTTTGGATCAAAAGGATGTTTCTATGGATTATCAACGTTGGCTGGTTCGTTTATTGGGGTTCGATTTTGACATTGTTTATAAGCCTAGTTGTGATAACAAAGCTGCTGATGGTTTATCTCGCATATTTCATCCTGTTCAGCTGGATATTCACGCGTCATTGCTAGCTCTTACGATCTCATTTGCGTTACAAGTGCAAGAGTTATTAGCTGAGGTGGATCATGATGACGAGATTCAGTCCATTATCATAGATATCACTACTAATCAGCGTGTGAAGAAAGGGTATACAGTTCGAAATGGGAGGTTGTGGTATAAGAACAAGTTGGTGATTTCGGCTAATTCTCAGTTCATTCCCTTATTACTTCAAGAATATCATGACGGGAAACAGGGAGGACATTCGGGTGTGTTGCGGACTGTTAAGCGATTACAACAACAGTTTCATTGGCGTGACATGAAGAAGAGAGTTCAAACTTATGTGGTTGAGTGTTTGGTTTGTCAAACTCACAAGTATTCTACGTTGTGCCCAGCGGGATTGTTGCAACCTCTTAAGATACCGAAGCAGATTTGGACTGATTTAAGCATGGATTTTATTGATGGTCTTCCTTCTTCCGGAGGTTATAGTGTCATTATGGTGGTGGTGGAACGGTTAAGTAAGTATTGTCACTTCATTGGACTTAAGCACCCTTATACAACCTCCATGGTTGCTGCTACTTTTATGCGGGAGATTGTCAGGCTTCATGGGTTTCCTGAGTCGGTGGTATCAGATCGTGACGGTTTTTCAGAGTTCGTTTTGGAAAGAATTGTTTAAGCTCCCTCATCATATAGTTTACTAACAGAAATCAGATTTAAAGTTAGGCCTTGAACATAATAGACGTTTACCAACTTAGAAAGATTTGGATCGACTAATTCTCATTTTTCTTTTATCTTTCCTCCAAAAGTCACTTTGCTTTATTTTTTAATAAGCACGTGCTTCTCAAGATTCTGTTATGTACCTTCTACATGTCTACATGCATCTCTATCGAAGTACTAAGGATTGTTTGATGATGGAAAGATTGATGTGTATGCCACTAATGCAGGTGAGACTTGTGTGCAACATGTGAGTAGAGCTCATATCTTTTAATCCACTCTTCAAACCTCCATATGAGATTTGACAAAAAATTCTCGTGTCTTAGCAGCTTCTTAACTTTTTTATTAAACTTGTAACAAAATATCTTGATGTGACCGATCTTCCTATAAAATTAACAACAAGTTTTGGAATTTTCTCTCTCAACTATTCCTTGACGTTGTTGGATGTGTTGATCATTAAGAACTTTGTTTTTCTCATTCGAGACCTATTGCGAAGTACTAGCTCGTACAAGCTCGGGCTTCTTGTAATAATGTTCTCGTACAAACTCTTTATGATCTAGAGAATGACTTCATGTTAGCCTTTTAAAATCTTCTTAGTGTACGATTGACATCTTTTTCCACCATCCCCATCTGATTCTTTAATTCTTAAATTTCCTTACGTTCTTCATTAATAAATGCTATTCCTTTTGAGTTGTGCTTACGAGATGGACTTATCTCCATTTCGTAAGCTTGCAGATGACCTAGGACATCGTAAAAATCCATGGTGTCAATGTTTAGTGTCATTCCCATAGCTAACTTCTTTGATTCAAATTTATGAGGAAGACACATGAGAAGGTTTTCTGCTCAACGTCTTATCCTTATATGTATTCACCATCGTCTCAGTTGGCTATAACACTCAATTTTCCACTAAGCTCCTCAATAGACTCATTCTCTTCCATCTGCAATGTCTTAAACTTTGAGGCCAATATGTCAATTCAATATCTCTTCAAATTAGAAGATCCTTCATAGGTCTTCTTAAGCTCATTTCATGCTTCTTTTGCGGATTCACATCGGTGATTTATGTTGAACTGATTATACCACCTCGAATTTGGCTAGCAGAGCATTAGCAATATATTTTGCCATGCTCTTCTCAGAATAGTCTAGAAAGGCTTATCTTTTGAGATATTTGTTCCATCTTCTCCTTTTCTCTCGGGTGGTGATCAATTCTTCTCAACTGCAGTCTAAGCATCCTGATGAATCGCTCTGATAATTGCACGCATCTTCATCATCCATCGACCATATTTTCCTTTCTCTAAGATAGGAGTTCGATTCCTAGAAAAATCTCTTTGGTCTAGTCCATCACTCTGCATGATCCTCACTTGTTGAAAGTTTATAGAACTAGGTTCATATGCTCGCTCCAATACCAGTTGAAAAAGCAGATGACTCAAACCCAATTACCAAATTCCAAAGCAAAATAAAAATTAACACTTTGATTGGTTTTACGCAAAAGAAATTAAGAGTTTTACTTATCACCTACGATTCTCTAACAGAGCAAACTTTCAAAAGATTACACAAATCTCTCTTGCTCACCAAAACATAGTACAAAACATTACTCTCTCTTTTCTTACTCATTTCCGCTAAACCTAAAAATATGTCTATGCATTGTTTTTATATCTACGAGCCATAAGGTCATTTTTTCTTAGCCATCACGAATCATATATCTTCAAATCTTCTTGTTTATTGATTTGAAAGATACCAAATATCTTCTTAGGTGACTATAACCATGTCATTCTTTATGTTGTCAACTTACAAGGTGTCTTGTTGTACCAACGGCCCCATTTTCCAACTTTTCATTGAAGCAACTCTCTTTCGTACTTATTTAAAGACTTTAACAATGATTTTATTTCTTGATATTGCACATCATAAGATTAGCAGTATACACGGACCTGATATTAATATTATTATTATGGAGGCGGGTTTTACCCGCCTATACGAGTATTCGGAAGAATTATATATCTGAAAAATAGGATTTAAGGTTCGACATTACAATTCCATGAGCCAAATAAGTTGTTTGGGGAGCTTCAAGGGCGAGGATGTTCTCAAATTGTTCTTTGCCCTTCCTTGTCATTCACGGGAATGTCCAGAAATATGTATACTCGCAGAGGATCTCCCTTCACTGTTAGAGGTGATGCAGTTTCTGTTTCTTTTTTTTTTACCGCTTGGGGAAGGTGTGTATATGGCTTGGTTAGATCACTACTGTTTTATTGACTTGATTCTTGATGCGTGATTGTGATACGTGGGCCAAAAAGAGGCAAAGCCCACGAGAGGAAAGTATTAGTATTTAAGTAAGAAGAGTATGAGAAAATAGATTTATCGAGAATCATAGAGAAATCTCGTGAGGGGAGGGGAGAGCAACTCCATTAATAACTCTCGAGTTCTGTAAGAATAGAGAGACTCAAATAAAAAAGATATGACCTGGATTGATAGAAGAGAACCGACTACAGAACTTGAGAGTTATTAATGGAGTTGCTCTCCCCTCCCCTCACGAGATCTCTCAATGATTCTCGATAGATCTAATTTTCTCATACTCTTCTTACTTAAATACTAATACTTTCTTCTCTTGGGCCTTGCCTCTTTTTGACCAACGTATTAGATTGTGTGCATTTCTCTGATTACTATTTGGTCCTTGGAGTTTCGGGAAACGCTGGAACAATGGATGGGATGGTGGATTTGAACGTGCTGGCTGGGACACAACTGAGCATGACCCTGGTGATGGCAAGAAAGGGAGTTCCGATATTAAATAAAAGGGTAACATCAGAGATGATCGATGGGTGAGAGTGCAAGTGGAGATGCCTAAGATATTGAGTGGGCAAAATATCGGAACTCGAAAAATCGAACCGAACTCGATCCAAAAAAATGGTGCCACCGTTAAAATATCCTAAACTTCAATACTTGAAGAACTGAAGCTGGAACCGAACTCGAACTGAATCGAAATATTTCGAAATATTTTGAACCGAAATATTTCAAAATATTTTGAACCAAACCGAACCCGAATTACTATAATATACTTAGATATAAGTATTAATTACTATTAGATTTAACTAGTTATATATTCGCCCTACGCCGCGGTACTTTTTTATACTTTTTTGTTTAATATGTATTTTGTATT
>OVAN01013239.1:0-13001 GCA_900406275.1 Anastatica hierochuntica
AACGAGTCTCCCATTCCCTGTCTGACTTTCCAAAGGTCAGCCTCATAAGCTCTTTTCTGGATGTGAGTTGAGTACTGCTTCATACAAACGTTGGTCAACTGGTCAAAGCTGTCTATTGAGTTTGGCTCGAGGCCTGAAAACCATTCGAGAGCTATTCCGACCAGGTTCTCGGCGAATGTTCTGCAGTAACCTGCTTCACATTCTTCTTTTGTGAAATGAGCTTTCACGATTGCTAATCGGAAGGCTCTTAAATGAGCCTTCGGGTCTGAGGTCCCGTCGTACTTGGGGATCCTGACTTTTCTGGTGTCTCTTATATAAGAGTTGGTTATTCTGTCGGTAAACGGAGTGCCACGAGTCTCCTCAATCAAGCTTTCAAATTCGGGAGCCGAGCTTGTGGCCTTATGGACCTGAGCATTCAGCTTCTGGAGAGTTGCATGGGTTTGTTCCATGTATCTGCGGATAGTTTCAGGTCCTTCCAGAGGGAGGACGGCTGAGTCGCCATTAGGCATCTGACGGGCAGGTTCTTGGCGGAGCCAAGTTCGGTCATTCTCCCAGGTAGCTGGTGAGCTTAGTCGCTCCCTAGCTATTGGATTACTCTGATGTGTGTGACCCACATGGAGACTCGGGTGAACTGTGGTCACATCCTCTGGTCTCCTGTGAGCCTCCGGATCTGGGGTCAGGTCTCGTGCTCGATACACTGAGGTTGAGGTTCTGCCCCCAGATGGAACTGAGGTACCTCCTCCAAATATGAAAACAGGAGGTGGTGGAGGTAGTCGAGAGCTCGGATCAGGTAATGGGATAGTCGTTGCTACATCAATCCCATAGCTATGGTAGCTGGAGGGTAAAACGCAGGGGCTGTCCCAGCAAGAGGTGTCTGGAAAACAGGTCCCTGCCCCTCTGGCACCACGCTGTTAGGAGAGAATTCCAGGCGTCCTCGAGGAAACGAGGGTTCAGATATTAGGTCTCGGAAAGTGACCCCCGAGCCTTGGCGTCGCGAAGGCTGGGTGGCTGTCGTCAGAGACCTTGTTTCATCTTCGAACTGTTGCTGTCGGAGAGCAAGTTGCTGCATTGTGCGCTCATTTTCCTGAGCTCTATCCACCAGCTGCATCATCATCCGGCGGATCTCAGAGAGTTGAGCCTCCGCTTGATTTGGAGCAGATATATGTGGAGACGAGCCTACAAGGAGCTGTTGTTGGGGGTTTCCGTGGGCTAATAGCTCTGAGCTAATACCACCAGCAAGTCCTTGATTGGTTATTCCGGTGGTGATCTGATCGGGTTGAGCATCAGCCGAAGGCTGTTGCTCAGAATGGTGATCGAGATGTCGAGGCTCTATGGAAGGAAGATTGGAGCCTCCATCATTCGGTGAGCCATAGCTCTGATTCGTTGAATCAGGGTCGGATGGGTTCATTCCCTGATCGATAGGATTCATTCCTAAGCTACGGAGTAAGGGATTCAGTTATCTCGGTCCCCACAGACGGCGCCAAATGTGAGGGATTAAACTCACCTCTAAGATTTCAAGAACAAGTTTATGTTAGGAAGAGATTTCGTGGGTTGAATCCCGTAAGAACTTAATGAATGAAAGTTACTTGTATTGATGATTGTAATCAGAATAAAGAGTACAAATAGGTTTAATGCAATGAATAATCAATGAAAAAGATATGAATATAATTTGAGAATGATTTTCTCGATATAATGGTAATTAAAAAGTAGCTAAAAGTGTCTAGGTTGAAGATAAGTTGAAGAGAGGCTCTTGTTCGCCTCCTCCTTCTCTTGAATAGCTCTTTCTCTGTTACAAGACTGTTGCAACGATCTCGTGATTTCCTCCTGATCTTCCGGGATATCCAACAACTTGCTTGACCAAGTCTATGACGTCGCTCCTTCATCCTGGACCTGTTTCCGCCAACCTTTTGTTACGGCAAGACCTGAGCCTCTTCCATTTCGACAAGAGCTCTAGGCTCCTTCTCTGCCTTTGCATCAAGTTGAGTTAGCCTTTGATGGACTGAGTTTGGGCCTTTCTCTCAAATGATCATTTCTTTACGAGATCTTAATCGTAGGCTGAGCTTCCTCTGCTGGTTCTGTAACTAATGGGCCGGATTCGGGCCCAACAATCCCGCTCACAGATTGATCCCTTTTTCCGTATTCTCCGACCACTACCGTAGTCTTCACATTTCAAAACTTATCGTCCAGTTTCAGTTCACTGTCTACCTTCTTGTAAGCTTAACTTCCAATTTCCTTAACACTCAATTTCTCGATACTCGGTTATCGGTCTTTTCGCATTATTTCTCGGACCAACTTGTCCATTCATCCTTCGGAATTTTTAGTTCTCCATCTAGATTCCCTTACCAATATCTTTTATGAATATGAGTTATTTCAACTTCACATTCCGACATTCTTCCGTTTGCCTTAGTCATTTTTCCTTGCGTCTTCCTTTCGGCCTTTTCCGCAGCCATCTTATTCAATAAATCGTTTTACCGCTCTCCTTGAGCTCCTTTACCACTCTCTTTGATCTTCTACGATTACTCATCGTCACCATCCTTGTCCATTTCCGTTGAATTTGGACCCGTGACTGACCATTCTTCCTTTGTCATCTCCCATGACTTAGCCCATTCCAGAGTCTTAACTTAAATTAGTCCTTTAACTTCGCCTCTTTTCGCACTTTCAGTAACTTAACCGAGCACTCGTCTCGTCCGAAGACCGAGCATGCTCTGATACAAACTTATAACACCCCGACCCGGAATTTCTATCCGCAGTCAAGATGTCATACGATTTCAGTTACGCCGCCTCTGAACCTCCAGGTCTTTAAACGCCTTTGGTAAAAAATTTTCACGAGGTTTCCGGCCTAAACCATCTAACTAGCTACTTACTTAGCATTCTAGCTTAGACATTTCAACAGTTTACCATTTCAAGCAGCGGAATTAAACTTATAAACCAACATAATTAACTAATATCGTACCTTAGCCATTTGCCGATATCGGTTTGACCACGTTTCCGGTGATAACACATCCTTAAACCACCCTTCTTTGTTACTTAGTCACACAACCAACAATCCCCAAGTGACTAGGTAACGCGAAAGGTGGCTCGGATACTCGCTCCGAGACTTACGGTACACTTAATTCATCTGGTGAGCTTTGAGCTCCAATACATAACCCATTAAACCTTTTCTCCCTCGGTAATTCTATGTCCCGAACACTTCCGGACATGAATACTCAGCTTCTGAACGTTCTGTCCAGATTTTACCCTGCGTTGAACGCACCAGAACACCATCTGATCACTGTCATCGTTCGGAACAGCTTTCCCGAACGTGTTTCCTGGACGGATTCATGTGTAACTCCTTTGGAATGATCGTCCGGTCATGTTTCCAGTGGATCATCACGCTTTTCCCCGTCGGATCATCTATCTGAACATGTCGTTCAACCATATCCCTGGTTTTCCTTGTCGGTTCACTGATCCGAACGCATATTACCTCTGTTTGGACAGTTTTAATCGAGTCCGAACGTTCTGTCTCCATTTTCCTTGGTCGGATCTCTGATCCGAACATAACACACGAGTAAAACTCCTTGGAAACACTCCTGGAACTCATCCAGACACAGTACACCGATCAGTTCTGCATTTACTCCATCGGATCCGCAATCCGAACGCGCATTCACCACGCCGATCATGTATTTCCCTTCTGGATCAGTTTCTTTCGGTCGGATCCACAATTTCTCTTTGTTTCCCTCGAGAACAGCCATTCCCGAACGTCAACCTTCCTTCTCCGAACACGATAAATGGTCTGTTCTGCATTTTCCACTATCGTATCCGCGATCCGAGCGTGCCAAGCCCTTGTTTCTTCATCGGAACTCCGCTAACCCTTGTTGGATCCTTGATCTGATCATTAATCTCGAGCAACTTTCTGCAACACGCCACTTAAGGCCTTTCCGGTCACAATGCACGACGTGTTCAGTGCTTCTTCCATCGGACATGGCCAGCCGAACGATTTCACCTGTGTTCTTCGTCTGGATGCATTGTCTGATCGGCCAGACAGTATTTTCTCTCGGTGTTTACCCTTCGGAACGTGAATTCCTTGGGTTTTCTTCATGTTCTCTCGTGCCAAACTCAGTTTTTATCGTATCCTTCTTTTAGAAAACGTCTCCCCTTTATTGCACAAGTTTGGTGGTTATTTTTCACCAAAACCGCCCATTAACCACCGGTAACCGCCCGTGGAAGTTATTTCCCCTTTCGGTAACTGTTCGGATAACTGTTCCCGCTCATTTTCCTTGAGCATAACTATTCAGGAATATTTTTCCCACGAATTTAGCTGTCGGAACCATTCAGTACACTTATTTCCTCGAGCTAACTTGTCCAAATATCACATTAAGCTCGATTAACCATCATTTATCTGAATTCCACGAATTCTAATTTAAGTTTTATCTTAGCTTACCCATTCATTCCCGTCCAACTCATTTCTCCGGAATTCAATTCCTCTAAGTGATTGGATACTCGATTATCCTTAACCGAATTCCTCATTTTCAATACCCATTTAGCTAACGCTTCAGTAACCATCCGGATTATGTCTTTCTCGACCATAATCCTAATCAACCCGACTTTCCGGTAAGGATTGCGAGACGCGGGTGTTACAGCTGGCTCTTCCGCGCGCTTAGAGCGCTTAGATTGGGCTATCTCGGCGCTTCTTTTGGTAAGGAACTCTTTGAGGTGGCATTTCCTGAGGATCTCTCTTATTTCCTGCCTTAGTAAGGCTCAATTTTTGGTAGCATGGCCATAGTCGCGATGAAAGTCACACCATTCGAAATTGCTATTCTTATAATGGTTGTTCGATCGCGGCAAAGCTAGCCACGTAACAATGTTGGTAAATCACCTTAGTTCTCCATTAAGTTTTGTTGGCGCCATCGTTAAGATATCGTCAATTGGTTTGGGCAACGTCACGCATTCGCCTTCATCGGATATGGACTTCACCCATAAGTTCTTATAGACTCTAGTGCCTACTTCTGTTCTTGGTTAGCTTTGGGATCGACTTTCCTTGGGTGTCTTCTCTTGCTTAGAAGCTTTTGGACTAATCTTTTGGGCTATTTGGGTTTGATAGGCGTGACCTTCTTCTCACTTGATTTGCGCTTAGGTCTTGGTGAGCACGTCCTCCATGGTATGGCATTGATATTTTGGGAGCTCTTTGTAGAGGTTTCCATCGACTAGTAGTCCATGTCTGAAGGCAGAGATAGTTGTGGAGACGACACATTTTGGGACTGACACTTTTTACTTATTAAAGAGATGAATGTAATCTTTAAGGCTTTCGCCTGCGTGTTACTTGATGTGGTAGAGATTATCGGAAGTGCATCGTAAGGTGCGGCTACTAGTGAATTGCTCAACAAAGTGATCTATTAGCGTCGCAAAGTAATCGATGGAGTCGTTGGGTAGGTTGGAATACCATAGCAATGTCGATCCTGTGAGACTTGCTATGAAACCTTTTCATATGCATACTTCAATGTGCTCATGGTTGATGGGAGTAGTGAACACGCATTGGCGATACAGAGATTTATGTGTGTCGGGGTATAAGGATCGATCATAGAGTGGTACCAATGGCCAGGTGAATCTTCTTGGGATTTTCGGTAGGGAGATGACGTTGGTGAAAGGAGTATTTGCGTAGCGGTTGGGAATGCTCTTGATTATTGGCGGAGCTACTTCTGGCATGCGTTTGATCGTGAGGTTTGCCAAGGCCAATATGATGGTAAGAGCCAGGGGTCCCAGTAAGGCTTGAGCTGATGAACCAAAGGAAAACATGTTTGTAACTAGATAAAAGTAAGAATAAGAGTTCATAATTCTACTCAGATCGAAGTACGAAAGTAGATCGTCTCCCTCAACCATCAAAGCTCTCCCAACTTAAAAACTCAAAAACAACATAACGAAACATTAATTTTCGTCCTAGGTTAAAATCAAAAGGTTCTCTTTTCTTTTTGGTCCCAGAAGGAAATAATTCAGACTCAAAGTTCTCTGCAATTGCTTGATCGTTCGATCACATTTCTGACCGATCGATCGTCTTCTCCTGTGTTGATTCCTTCTTCAAATCTTTGTCATAAATATCCATAATC
Source organism: Anastatica hierochuntica (assembly GCA_900406275.1). Taxonomy (NCBI): domain Eukaryota; kingdom Viridiplantae; phylum Streptophyta; class Magnoliopsida; order Brassicales; family Brassicaceae; genus Anastatica; species Anastatica hierochuntica. The sequence goes on from OVAN01013239.1 coordinate 6,081, forward strand.
ATGTAGAAACCTCTTCTTTCCCTCAAATGCAGCCAAATGTCTAAGAAACTTGAAAAGAACAAAAGAAAACTCCAAAAATGACAAATGAACATAATAAAATCTATAATCTCTAAGTAAAAGCCGTAGTAAAAACCGTAATAAAAACCTATAAAAACACGAAATATCAGGGTTCGATGTGCCCGTGCCTCCCTAGCGACTTTTGTCGGTGTCTTGAATAATAACGACATCGATGGAACTCTCTTCTTGAACCTGACGTGTCTCTCCACGTCATCTTCAGTATATGACGCATGAACGTCTCTCTCCGCCACCAAGGTTTTGAGAGTCGCGTTTTCTTCTTCCAACTCCTTCAATTAAGCTTCATTCTCTTTCAGCTTTGTTACTATCGTCTCATATTCCTAGAGTTTTGCTGCAAGTGTCGCGTCCTCCCCTAATATCAGGTACAACTTCCTTCGATTGATTTGTGGGTGCGTCGTCAGACATGGATTCGCTGTTGGTGCTCCTCTCTGGTTCTGAAAAGCTGTTTGATTCACTTATGTTTTCTTTAATTCTCGTTGAGATCTCTCCCCTCCTTCTAGCTGCCATTTTGGGGTTTTTTGGACGATACTTTGAGGGAGAGAGAACAATAAATAAAGATGTAAAGTGACCCTTTATTAATGTGTAAAGTAATCGATTACAATGACTGAGTTCTAAGTAAAAGATCATGATCCTTGAATTAGGGTTCTTTCCTTTGTACTTTAAAGTACTCGAATAAGAGTATTTCCATATTCTTTTATGGATAACTTCTAGTTTCGAGTCTATCTTAACAAAAAGGAATAATTCAATTAATCAATAAGGCAATAGTTTTTATCTCTAAGATCTAAATCATTAAAGAGGGATATTCGCTTAGCTTTGGCTCGTGGTCGTGGCATAGCTACGTGGTCTTGGCTTAAGTCTTGGTTTACGTGTCTTGCTATGGAAGTTATTTATGTGTCATTGATCTAGCTAAGGCTAGGCTTTAAGGGAATAAACTACCCCTAACAATAAAGTACTTCTCTTTTAATAAGATAGATATTACAACTATATATTTAATACATTTTACAAGCGTCTAACACGGGTATTAATCTAGTTTATATATATATTATAAAGCCTTTTGGAGATTAAATGGCAAGACGCCAAGCCTTTTAGTATACACTTAATAAAAGATATATTGTCATCAATATAGTGAGTTTTTCAGGAACTACTTAGAAAACAAGTGGGACAATGGCCTGAACCGCATCTCAGGTTTATTTGATTTACAAGGATTTTGGGAGGAACTGCCGGAAAGAATAGAGAAGATAGCGGCTGAATATTTTAATGATTTATTTAAATACACTCGGTATATGATCTTTTAAGGATGCTCGACAATGTTGGTTTGGTTATCACATATAGCATGAAGCAACATTTAAGTGGGAGATCATCGAATTGGAAGTAAGGGATGCGCTCTTCGCTATGCATCCCGAAAAGGTTCCTAAGCCGGACGGGATGACGACTTTGTTTTTTCCAGCGGTACTAGGGGATATTAAAGGACGATTTGGTAGACCTTGTCGGGAAGATTTTCCAATCCAAAATGTTTGATTATCGGTTAAATGTGACATATATTTTTCTTCTCCCTAAGATGACTCAACCCAAGCGAATGGAAGAACTCAGACCCATCAGCTTATGTTATGTGGGCTATAAAGTCATCTCCAAAGTTTTTTGCTTAAGGTTAAAGAAATTACTCTCACGCGTCATCTCAGATATTCAATTTGCATTTGTGTCATCGAGGTTAATTACGGATAATATACTAACTGCCTATGAGATGTTCCATGGATTGCTTACAAATAAGGCTTGCAGGCATGAATTTATGGCTATTAAGATGGATATGAGTAAAGCCACGACCGAGAAGAGTGGTCTTTTCTAGAAGCAGACCTACTTAGATTCGGGTTTGATCTGGTATGTGTGTTGTGGTTAATGTGGTGTGTCCGCTAGGTGTCTTATAGAATCCTCTTCAATTGTCGTCCAACTTGCACTATTGTTCCTCAGAGAGGACTAAGACAAGGATACTCGTTATCCCCATACCTATTTATTATTTGTACGGATGTTCTTATAGAGAATATCATATTGTTCGCTACGTGTCTAATAGAATCCTCTTCAATGGTCGTCCAACTGGAAATATTGTTCCTCAGAGAGGACTAAGACAAGGAAACTCGTTATCCTCGTACCTATCTATTATTTGTACGGATGTCCTTATAGCGAATATCATATGGAAGGAGATGGACCAATCTTTAACAGGGGTTAAGATTGCACGTCATAGCCGGCTATTTCCTATTTACTTGTTGCTGAATATAGCTTGTTCTTCTACAAAGTGGAGGCATGACAGTGTCAAGTGGTCTTGATGTTTTACAGGAATATGGGGCGCGTCAGGATAAGTAATAAACTTTGATAAATCTTCAGTTATGTTTGGCAAGAATGTTAAGGGTCATGCAAAGGATATGATAAAGTCCTTAATGGGTATCATCAAGGAAAGAGGTATGGGTAGATATCTGGGTTCCTGAAATGTCGAGGAAGCCCCTAGAGTCAGACTTTTAACTACATTAGAGAACGGTTAGGTGACCTAGTTAATGGATGGTCGTACAAATTTCTACCGAAACAAGATAAGGAGATTCTGATTAAATCAGTTGCTCTAGCTTTAGCCAATTACGTTATGTCATACTTCAAGCTCTCCCAAGCATTAACATTGAAGTTAACCAGCGCGATTCCCCAATTACGGTGGAGTTCCAATGGATGTAATCGTGGTCTCCATTGGGTTGCATAGAAAAATTTATGTATACCGAAGGACAAAGGAGGTTTAGGGTTTAAATCTTTGGAGGACTTTAATATCGCTTTATTGGCAAAACAATTATGGAGACTACACTTCCCGAATTCTCTGGTCGCTCGAATCTTACGAGGAAGTACTTTAGGAATGTTCACCCTTTGAATGTCAAAAAATCGTACTCTCCTTCTTTCGGATGGAATAGTATTTTCTCCACCCAAGGATTACTCAGACAAGGAATGAGAATAAGATTAGAACTGGGATTAATACATCTATATGGCATGATACGTGGGTCCCGGATGTAATGTCGCGAGCAGCAAGAGGGAGAGGTAGTGTTTGGTATTCGAGTTTAGTGGTTCAACAGCTAGCTATTTCACCTCATGACGAGGGAGTGGTACATGTCGATGTTCCAAAAATTTTTGAATCCAGAAGATGTAGAATTGATTCAGGGTATTTATCCGAGTCGGACCACTACATACGATAGTTTGATATGACATTATACATTGTGATATGACATGTAAATGTTGTGGAATTTCAGAGACAATTAATCATGTGTTCTTTGAGTATACATTGGTTGTTCAAATTTAGAAATTTTGTAGGAACTCGTTAAAGCCTAAACATTTCCCAACATGTTCGCTCTATAAATATTATGGATTATATGGAAACTTCAATCCTCCGGATTGGACTACTCAGTAGGGAATAAACTTTTAAATACAGTTTGGTTGGAAAAAAAGAAGTAAAAAAACAAGTGGAACTGATGCAAAATTATTATTATTATGCAAAGGTAAAAAAAAATAAGCCCTACCAAACAATAAATTATTGTATGCCGCTTCATGTTATCACTTACTCAAATTGCAAGGATTTAACAGAACAAAACCTCCAAAACCCAAACTATAATTGTAACAAAAAACAGAAACAAATAGAGAATCGATCATTCGTCACCATCATCATGTCCCCCAGTTAGCAGCCCAAGTCATCCAAGTAGCTCTGTAAATCTTTTAAACCTTCTGCCGAGAAGCTCCGGTGTACCTTCAACCTCGGTGCAACCAAGTTTCGTGGCGGTTGCGGCTGAAGACACACAACTACCGCAGTAACATTATCCCCACTCTTCCTCTTCAAAGCTTCCTCAACCAACTCTTTACTACACATAAGCGGGTCATTGTGCTCCTGAAGTCTCCTTCTTGCAAAATCTATAGCATTCTGGCTCATGAAAACATCCCAAACACCATCACACCCCATTATAAGGAATTCATCTTCTTCGGTTAGATTAGTTGTCATGACCTCAGGCTCTGCAATGAGAGGTCCGCCATTAGAACCATCTTTCTTTTTCTTCATACCTTCCATATGAAAGTCCCCGAGCGCACGAGCCACATTAAGTTGCCCATTTAGATAACCATCATATACATATCCACCCGATGCCTCGATGCGCCTTCTCTCCACACTGCTCATGGGTTTGTGGTCTCTTGACATTTCAATGGCTTTTCCCTGACGGGACAAAACTGCTCTACAATCTCCGGCATTTGCCACCACCAACAACCTGTCACCAAATAACTAAATGCTAACACTGTTTGAAAAAAGAAGGGTTCTTACTAGAAATAAAAAGAATTAATATGAAATGAGCAAGTATATACTAGAGTAGAAGACCATATCATTGTGTCTGAGCATCAATATACAAAATTTGATTAAAAAAATAAGAGACGATGACATCAGAGTATAGTCACAGCAAGTGAGGGAAGACAGTAACAACTACAAGCGAATTAGTGGTACAGAATTCTGCTCAAGGTCGAGATTGTAGGCACATTATGCAGTTAAAGATAACAAGGATATATTCCGCAAAGCTTTCTTCCTTACTTAACCAAGACGTAAAAGATAGGTAGAGGACAAATAATATCACATATAACGTTCAGAGCAACATCTTTCCAAAAAAAGAATGACCACACAGCTAGTAAACTAAAATAAGAGAATGTGCTGCAAATCGATAGCCTACCTATGCAGTCTTATGTAGTAATCATTGAAAGTTTTAGAGTTTAGTTTACATGTAACTGAAAGTTAATAAGAGTAGAATCAGCAAACCTTCCAAAAAGAATAGCTGCCAAAGCAGTAGTTCCTGATGCAAGGCTCCCATTCACTGCACAAGCATGTGAGAAGGCAGTGTCTGTTTGAAGAAATGCTGATGAAATCACCTTGTTGATTTCACTAGGAAACTCTTGATCTTCAACAATGTACCTCGGTATATGGTGGCATGCGAAATCAGCGGCATGCTTCCCACCATGTCCATCAAATACCTGATATAAACAAATTGAACAAGATTCCAGACCTTAATTACATAGGCATTTGGTTTCTTCAAGCTAGAATCAAACAACATCATCAGAAAAGGGACAGTCCATATCAACAGATGATTGTGCATGGGAAATCTACCAACAAACGTGAAATTTATTTCGATTTTGTTTTCTAAATGGCGGCAGCCAAAAAACATACAACCCAAAAAAAAAGCAAGGGGAAGGATTTACCCCATAAAAGGCACTTGGTCCATCCTCAGATTCCTCAAGGCCATAACTACCCATGAAATTATCGAGGCATAAATAAACATCTTCCATGCTTGACCGAGATCCAATATCAGACCAAGCTCCAGAACGCATAGCGGGAACAAACTCAGACATTTTCTTCTCTAGAGTGTACTCATTCTCAACTGAGAGATCTGACACTTTTGTCTTCACCTACCAAATAGAAGAGTCAAAAACCACTGAGAATCTACAAGCAACACATATTACAAGCATAAATTGATGTTTTAACTACATAACGACCCTTCAGACGCATCAAATTCCATAGCTTTTAATAAATTCGAGCAGATTAGGAAACCAAGATCGAAGCCAATGCAGACTAATTATTACAAAACCAAAAGTTCTATCTATAAACGTAAGAGCTATCTATAATTCTGATGTCGCATCAAGTGCTTATGCTACCAAATCTGTTAAAGATAAAACGAAATTCAAAACCAAAACCTTTCTCATGTTCTCCCAATTCCGAAAAAGTAAACAAAGAGATAAAAAAATCCATTGAGTTCCTTGCCAATGTAAAGACAAAAAAAAAAGTAAAGCTGGATTATTTAAAACCAAGTTGAAAGAAAGGAATCTTACAAGGGATGGGTGTCGAACCAGCGACTTCTTATTACAGGGTGCCAATAAGCGGTCGCCTTCCAAGATCTGCCTGTATGTAGCGGCGGAAGAAGAAGAAGAGGAAGAGAAGGAGAGAGGATTCGGCGGCTTACCGCCGTAATTCGAACTCCCATTCTCCGGATCAAAAATCGCTTTAGTTTCCTCCATTTCGCATCATCATCGCAACTCACGGAAGGAAAAACGAAACCGACATAAAATTCTACAGCAACGAAGCGAAGATGTCTGACGGGTCAACGCCCGAGCCGACTAAAAACGATTTACGGAGAATGCAGTTGGATAAGAGATTCCTTAACAATGCTTGAGAATCAACAAAACAGCGAAATTGAAGAATATTGTTTCAGGGTTTAAGCAATCTAGGGTTTTGTAGCAGAAATTAGACCACGACGCATTTAGGAGAGAGAAAATTATTCACCGACGGAGGCGAGTAACACGAGTTCGACGATTTATTTAAGGGCAAAGGGGAACGGATCAATGTCTCGAACCTAGACATAACTGCCACTCTTATATTTTTTATTTTCGTTAACAATTTATTTTAATCAATTATATAAGTAAATGTCTAAAAGCCCAGCATATATTTGTAGAAATTACAGATCCAACCACTGAATCCACGAAACCCGACCCAATCTAATTGGAGCATCCATCTAATTGAGCTCTAATTAGAAAAAACGAGAGCAGAAAGAGCAGAAATCAAATTTCCACAATTGAACCATAATTCGATCCTCTTTTGCTCTCTTCTTTTGTTGCTCTAGACGAAATCGAGTTTGGGAATCGGAATCGAAGAAGAGAGAGTGGAAGAGAGCATCCGAGTGGAAGAAGAGCAGGGGTTTCGTCGGTTAAATTACTCTAAGAAGAGGAAGAATTCTACGGTTGAAGAAGAAGAGAGATTGGAAGAAGAGCAGCAGGAAAACGAAGAAGAGGAAGAAGACGATGACTCTG
>OVAN01013240.1:0-12999 GCA_900406275.1 Anastatica hierochuntica
CTTTAAGTTCGAATTTAATTGGGTTTGATCTGGTGAAGGAACTTTATGAGTTTAACTTAGATTTTAAAGAATATTATGCCAAATGCTCTAAGTTTTCTTTTGAGAAATATTTCAGGAAAGATGGTTATCTATTCTACCAGAACCGTCTATGCATCCCCACTGGATCAATTCGAGAGCTGCTAGTGAGGGAAGCTCACAGTGGTGGACTTGCCGGTCATTTCGGCGTGGCTAAGACTCTACTGAGTCTTCAAGATCAGATCTATTGGCCGCACATGAAGAAGGATGTGGAGAAAGTGTGCTCCCGATGTGCCGTGTGCATGCTAGCCAAGAGCAAAGCTCAGCCACACGGGCTATATACTCCTTTACCCATTCCTTCTCATCCTTGGACTGACATTTCTATGGACTTCATCATTGGTTTACCTCGTACCAGAAATGGTCGAGATTCTATTTTTGTGGTGGTTGACAGGTTCAACAAGATGACGCATTTCATTGCCAGCCATAAAACCGACGATGCGGTCTCGGTTGCTATTTTTTTTTTTCAGGGAAGCGTGCGTCTTCATGGAATGCCCAGAGTCATTGTCTCAGACTGGGATACCAAGTTTTTCTCACATTTTTGGCGAACTCTATGGGCAAAACTGGGCACCAAGTTGTCATTTTCCACCACTTTCCATCCTCAAACAGATGGTCAAACAGAAGTGGTCAACAGGACACTCTCAACCCTACTGCGAACCATGGTTAAAGGCAATCTGAAGACATGGGAAGATAATCTACAATATGTCGAGTTTGCCTACAACCATGCTAAGCATTCTGCCACTTTATTTTCTCCTTTTGAGATTGTCTATGGATTTAATCCTTTGTCCCCTTTAGATTTGGTGTTTTTGCCTTTGCAGGAACGTTGCAGCTTAGATGGCAAAAAGAAAGCTGAATATGTGCGCAAGCTTCATGCCAAGGCCAAGGAAAACATCGAGAAGAAGACTAAGCTGTATGCGAAACATGCAAATAAGGGTCGCAAGGAGTTAATCTTTGAAGTGGGAGACCCTGTCTGGGTTCATCTGAGGAAAGACCGATTTCCAGAAGAGCGAAATTCTAAGCTCATGCCAAGAGTTGATGGTCCCTTTGAAGTGATTCAGAGGATCAACAACAACACCTACAGACTTGACCTCCAAGGTAAGTATAACACCTCAAGTGCTTTCAATGTTTCTGATCTGCTCCCTTATGTTGCAGATTCGGATTTGAGGTCAAATCCTTTTCAAGAGGGGGAGGATGATGCGATCTTGGATATCTCAATCTCGGAAGAGGATGCTCCTGAACCCGAAGGAAGGATAACACGTCTTAAAGCTAAGGAGATAGCCAAGGAAGCCTAAGTTTTGCTCAGCACGGAATTGGGTGAACAACAAGCTACTGCCATCTACAACGTATTCACCCATATTCCGTGTGACAAGCCAGGTGACTTATTTCAATAGCCTTAAAAAGGATAATGTGTAGCTGTACTCTTTCCTTAGAGAATTGGTTTTGTCCCACATCGGGTTTTACCATTCTCAAGATTTTAACGAGGCAAGACATTTTTCCTTTTTCAATAATGCTATTTGAAATAAGTACTTGGCTTGGTCTGGCGCATAAAGACCACTCTTTATGTCGCTTGTTATGTTGTTTTATTTTCGGACGTTGCGTTGTTTTTTTAAATTTCAGAACTACATGTTGTTTTTGTCTTTGAGGGATGGCAACCCTAGTTTGTTTTCTTTATAATATCGCCATCTCCTTCTTTTGTAACTCAGAGAATAACGTAGGAAGAAAATCAGCAGCCTTTCCTTGGTTCTCTCAAATTGATTCCCTGTTTCCATTGAATCCGAGCTTCTAACAAGAGTGTTCTTCCTAGAAGTTCTTCTATCCAGCAACATGTGATTCTCGGCCATTGGTTTTGTCGAAATCCATCCTAATTTCAGTCATCTTCCAGGCCTAAATCATCATCATATCCATCGAACATCATTCCGGCTTCTGCAATCCATTCCATCGGCCATATCATCATCTTTTCATCACGTTTGAGCCTTCAAATTCAGAGTATTAATTCTAGGATCATATCAAAAAATCCCTATTTCTCAAAACTAAAGCTAAAATATCCCCGTTATAAACTTATTTTTGTTTTGATTTATTTTTAATTCAAAACTTAACAAATTTACCTATTTACCCTTTGACTAATTTTTTCCTCTCTCTCTTTTTCCTTTAGAAATCGAGACATCTCTCTCTCTCTCTCTCTCTCTTCCACATGTTTTTTTTTTTATTCTTTTTCTCTTTTTGCCAAAATCAGATTTTTATATTCTTATTATTATTTTTTTGGCAATATCTTCTTGTTTTTTTATTTTTTCCATTTATAATTTTTATTATTAAATTGGGTTCCGAATCTCTAACACATATTTTTATTATAATTTTTTCTTATAATTGGGTTTCAAATCTTCTTATAATTTTTATTGTTAAATTGGATTTCGAATCTTCTTATAATTTTTTATCATTTTTATTATAATTTTTTCGCAATATAATTTCGAATCTCTAACACAAAATTTTAATTGGGTTTGTGAAACCGTCGATTTAATCAAAATTTTACCCAATTCGGTAACCCAAGAAGGTTTTATACACAAAATTTCAATTGAGTTTGTGAAAACTATCGGTTTAATCAGGATTTTATCCAATTTCGTAACCCAAAATGGTCTTAAACACATAATTACAATTTGGTTTGTGAAAACCGTCGGTTTAATCAAAATTTTACCCAATTAGTAATCTAAAATGGTATTATGCACATAATTTCAATTGGATTTGTGAAAACCGTCGGTTTAATCAGGATTTTACCCAATTCGATAACCTAAAATAGTCCTATACACATAATTTCAATTGGTTTGTGAGAACCGTTGGTTTAATCAGGATTTTATCCAATTCGGTTCAATTTGAATAATATACTTCATAATCGAAATATATGTTCACCGATTGATTGCTCATTAGATCCTGCAAGAAATTAAAAACAAATTCTACATTAGCACATTCGGACTTGTAATAGTTATACGACTTTATACTAGTTATACCTCTATCAGTTATACACTTTTATACCAGTTATACCNCAGAAATGGGGAGAGAGAGAGAGAGAAATTGAAATAAATTAAAAGAAATGATGTGTGGATGAGAATGATGAAAGAGAGAGAATCTCGAAAAAAACATGCATAAAAGGTAAAAAAAAATATGAAAAAACGTGTTTTTATTTCGTTTTGGCGCAAAAAAATAATTAATTTTCCCGTCAAAAAATTGTTCTTAGTTATACATAAGATATTAGTTTTACGAAAATTCCATATAGTTCTAATTTTGGTGTTTTTCAATTTATTTAGTATTACGCATCCTTTAAATTTGTTTTAGTAGTTTTACTTTTATTTTTAGTGTTTTAACATGTAAGATTGATTGTTTTATGCAATAATATGTTTGAAAACAAGATTTCTTTGACTTTTCCTTTCTAAATTGGTCTTCACTAACAAATTGTTCTTGAAAATACAAGGTAATGTATGAGAAAACTCATTTTTGTAACATATCTTATATATTAATTGTGGAGACGGAGAGAGAAAATAAATGTGAAATCGCTTATGTGTCAATCAAAGAGTAAATTAAGGAAAACATGACCAATCAAAATATTCTAACCAATATTAATTCTAAATAAATGAAGATCTCTACCAATATTAATTTTGAAAATAAATTTAACATATGTCCTATTAAATTTAATTCCAGTTAAAACATAAAATTTAAATATTTTAGATATTCTCATAAAAATAAATTAAAAATCATTAATTTTTAAGCATAATATGCATAAACATTAAATATTTTTATTGTGGTGTGTTTATTTTGTTTCATATCAGTTGTGAGAGTTTAGGAGAGAATTATACTTGCTATATAGAATAGATCTCACATTTTCCCTTAAAAACATATTTGTCATATTTCGGATAATTTCAGTTTTGAAAATCAAGCCGAACAGTATTTATTTTTTTGAGTTTACATCGATTTTGTGGTTTTGATTTTTGTAGATTAAAACGAACCGAAACCGAGCCGTTCGATATTTTGGTTCTCAATCAATTTTTAATTAGTTTTTGCAAATATATCAAAATGATAAAATTTAAAAAGATCTAAATGGATCAAAATGATATTTACCTATTTAATAAGATTTCATAAATAAAAAAAGAAATAAATTGTTATTCTTTTATGCTTAATATGCATAAAATATTAAATATCTTTAAAAAGATGTGTTGTTTTATCTCACATCGATTGTGAGAGTTTTGAAGAGCAACTCATAGTATAAAAACTGATCTCACATATTCACCTAAAAAACATCTTTTATCATATTTTGGAAATGTTCGCTTTTAAGAAATTGAACCAAATATTATTTATCAATTTGGATTAAAAAGATGGTTTGAACCGAGTTAAAACTTAAGACTTTTGTATTGTTTGGTTTTGATTTTCTTTGATAATTTAGGTTAAAACCAACCGTTCAGTGTTTCAATTCTCAACCAGTTTTCAATATAATTTTTAAAACTGACCCTCCAAACCGACCTGAACCGGAAAATGACCTCCTCTCCACCATCAAAAACCTAGACCCGAGAGATAAATAACTGATCCAAATCAAAAATACGAATTTTCAAATCTAAATTTGAATTTAAAACATGAATTATGAGTTCTACTTTTATATTACACATAATCATATTAAAGGCACTGATATTGTATTAATTTAACTTTTTGTTTAAAATCTAATTTTAGACGTGTAGCATATATAGCTTATCATTTTATACAAAAACAATATAGATATCACCGCCAAAAAATGTTATAGATATTTAACTTTTTGAAAAACCTTTATAATCCCGCGCTTGGCGCGGGTCAAAATCTAGTATTATATTAACACAGAATTTCAATTAGATTTGTGAAAACCGTCGGTTTAATCTGGATTTTACTCAATTCGGTAATCTAAAATACTGGGTTTACGAAAATTGTTCTTAGTTATACATAAAATACTAGTTTTACGAAAATTTCACATAGTTCTACTTTTGGTGTTTTTCAATTTATTTAGTATTACGCATCCTTTAAATTTGTTTTAGTAGTTTTACTTTTACTTTTAGTGCTTTAACTTTTGAGAGTGATTGTTTTATGCAATAACATGTTTGAATTTAATATTTCCGTGATTTTTCCTTTCTAAATTGGTCTTCACTAACAAATTGTTCTTGAAAATACAAGGTATTATATTGGAGAAAACTTATTTTTGTAACATATGTTATATTAACTAGGAATTATGATTTGCAGTTGATTTTATTGTTTACATATATAATTATGAGTGTTCGCGTTTATAATCCAAATGAATCTGTGTGAGTAATTTTGTTTTGCAAATAAATTAACTTTAGTTTTACTTAGTTTTATCTAGTTCTCCCTTCGCAAGAATTCAGAAAAATGGTTTCGGGTGCGACGAAATGCTCGACGGCGAAGCAGACGTTAGTTTTTTTTTTTCTTTTTTTTTCTTTTTATTTAATAAATTGTAGACACATGTGTTGTGTGATGTCATTAACGATTTCTCTTTTTCTTTTTCTTTCACAAATCAAGAGTATTTTAGTGTTAACATATTTCATTTAAGTGATAATAACATAAGAGATCAATGAGGGACATAGGAAATTTCATTTTTATTTTTAGAGATATATGAAGAGTTGGCTCTTTTCCGATTGATCCACCATCAAAACCTTCGATCTAAACCATCGATAATATCAGGAAGGTCCATATCGAAACCCTAGATTCCCATAGCCATCAAAATCCTCATTTTCTATTTTCGAAATTTTTAAATATTTTCGATTTTAAAATCCTAAATTATTTTTAAAATGGTTTCTCTAGTGTAATTTCAGTTTTTAATTATAATTCGATTCGACTTTGTTTTGTTACTATATTTTATGTTATCACCCCTATTTTCAACTATTCTGAAAAATTAACGTTAACTCTAACCTTACTTTTATAAGGTTATATAATTTCTCTGCGTTAAGTGGGATTTTACAAAAAGATAAAAAAAAAATGTATGTTATTAACTAAGAATAATCAACTCAAAAGGTCAAAAACTCCAGTAGCATGTTACGATTGTTCATCTTTCTCGGTTTCATCTTCCTCATTTTCTTTATGAGTTTCCGGTGCAGGAAGAGGCGGAAGCAAATCCTGAACAAGCCCTAGTATTCCATCTGAGTCAATGTCCCGATTCTCTATGATCTACAAAATTCAGAAATCAACAAAGGTTTAAGCAGCAAGAAAACATGTGAAAGAAGATGGAACAGCTTGAGATTGATGATGGAAGAAGATGAGCAACAAACCGGCGTCAATTCGACAATAGAAGATGACCCATGTCAGATTTTGAAGCCAAAGACCTTGTATTCTGATCTAGCGATTGGAGCTATAACTCTTGTAGTATCCTTCGATGCACCTCTTGAGTTTAGGAAGTCAAGCACCTCGAAATTCGTAAGCGCACCTGCGTTTGCCTTTACTCTACAATACCCATGATCCACTTTTGATTACAAAAACAAAGAAAGATTCGAGCAAAAGAAAACAAAATCGAAAATGGATAATGAGATATAATATAACAAGACATACGTTTTCATCTCTGAGGCTGAGCAGAGGCGAGAGAAACACTATGAATGAATATGCCGATGCAGAGGTTTGTAGGAAGATAAGAGCTTTTGCTCCTGAAACTTCATTCGGAACATCAACATCAACACCAGAAAATCATCTCACCAGTTATCAAAAACGCATTTTTACAACTAACAAGCTATAATCTTCTCATGATTATAATTAAATCGAACTCACAATAGCTACGATCAATTACTTAGCGCAATCAATAACATTGACAGTAATTAGCACATTATGAATCAAGCTTAAGTGAAAACCCTTTAAAAACCATTAACAGAGAGACAAAAGCAGAGTTTCTTAGAGTAAAGACATGGAAAAAGTAAGCTGCTTTTTGTCATTACAGTACTTAGCACACTATGGATCAACCTTAATCATCAAGTAACATAGAATAGATACCTTTCAAATATCGTATTTCTACCTGACAATGAAAGCCAACCCATTTGCCAATTAGGGAAGATATAGTAAATATCGTAGCTCGTCATCACCATTCACCACAAAAATCAAATCGAGGGCAATAAGTGACTGGATGAGTTTGAGACACTAATTGATTCCTTTAAAGACCAATGAAGAATCATAGATTGACAAGGATAAGACGAAAATTGACAACATCAAACTTTACAAATCTTCTTAAACGACAGAACAACAAAGAGTAAAACAGAAAATGTAAAGAAGTTGTTCCAACAGACTGTGCCAGAGAGCAACACAATCATTCAAATACAACGTACAAGTACACAAAAACAAAAACAGAATCAAAGTACTTTAAGTGTTGCTTCCAATAAAACCAGAGACCAAAACTTAAAATCAAACAAATCCAAAACACCAAAACCAAAATCTCCCCACAAAAACCAAACTTACATGATTCTAAAACTAAATTCACGACAAGGCATCATGAATTCATGATCCATAGCTAATTCAATAGAAGCTTTGACTAAACAAAAAGTAAACCCATTTTTGAATATCAACAACCCATGAAACACCGCAACACAAAATGAACTTTCAATCTATATAATTTGAAAAGACGTTTAAATCACAGAGGCTTAATAGGGAAAATATATTATTAGCAAAAAAGATTGGTACAGTTACGCAAGTTGAAGAGGAAGAAGAAAGATGATACCTTGCAGAAGCAAAAGGAAACCGATGTTGTTGGTTATTGAAGTTGAGAGATAAACCTCGTCCAAAGATGAGAAACCTAGAGTCCATTGATGTCAATGTTTGTGTAACACTCCGGTTCACCTGGCCAAAGTTCCTCTCGGGATCTATTATCTTCTCTAACTAACTTCTCCCTCACAAACAATCTTCCAGAGCATTTCTAAATAAGTCTTAAATCAAATTCGAGTCTAAATATTCCATCACAAGCATAAATCCATCTTATTGCTAGACAGAGCTCCATATGTGAATAGAGTCTTCTCTCCCACAGAAAAGAGAACATAACAAATCTAAAAGAACTCAAATCAGGTCAAGGCCATAGAAAACAATTTAAATAAAAACCCGGTCCCGAAAACGAACAACCCAGTTCCTTCATCATCTCTCCAACTGCTCGTCATACTCACCTGCAGAGACAAAAAGGGGGAGGGGCGAGGGAAAGAGAGGGTGAGTGACAGGGGAATCACCCAGTGAGACATGGAATTGCTAGACACGCAACACCGCGGAACGGACTTAACATGCATTCACAGATAACATAGAATTAACACCAAGCAGACACTTATTGTGTCACAAGCATACTTGACATACAAAGATGTCCTAAACAAAACCCCCGGTTTTCTCCAAAACGCCTTAACTTGCCAGCAACCACCACAGTGACCGGCTATCACACCCTCC
The DNA here is from genome assembly GCA_900406275.1 of Anastatica hierochuntica. Classification (NCBI taxonomy): domain Eukaryota; kingdom Viridiplantae; phylum Streptophyta; class Magnoliopsida; order Brassicales; family Brassicaceae; genus Anastatica; species Anastatica hierochuntica. The sequence continues at coordinate 8,488 of OVAN01013240.1, forward strand.
AACTCCCCGACTTGTGCGGACCCAGGACTTTCTTTCACTACTTCGGGGGCGAACATCCACATCATCTCATTCCCAATCTCAATCATCACATCCTAGGCACTAGTTCAATTTCCTAGACCTAACGTTCATTCATCAAGCAGACTGACTCTACTCTCAAACAGGACTAGCAAGCAAGACGCGTTAACCCTATGCTAGCAATGAAAACATCCTAAGGCAGTTTTACGGAGGAATAGCTACGGGAATAGCGCCTCACCTTGGCAACTGCAGATGCGGAGACTGGACACGGATGACTTTCGGAGTAGCTACTGGACTTCTAGACCTGAACCAAGGAGGAACTCGAATTAGACCTTAATCCGAAACCTGCCTAAAAAGGAAACTTTCCATTTATGGAAACCTACCATAAATGGAAACTTTCTAAAACGAAAACTTTCTAAATCGGGAAACCTGCCCAAATTAGAAACTTTCCTGAAAAGGAAGCTACGAAAACCGAGCACGGGAAAGCTACGGAAATGACCTAATTCTACAGAAACAATTACGGAAACACGGAAAAGGAAACAACGGGAATGGAAACGGGAACGCGGAACTACCTCACAAACGCCGGAAACGCCACGGTAGGGTCGCAGATTCTCGCAACTGGCGGCTCGGGTTCACGACTCGGGATGAACGGCGCAACAACGGCTCGATCAGCGATGGAGAGGGCTCGATCAAGGCTAACGGCGCACGGGTAGGCTCGGACGACGGCTGGAAGGCGCGATCGGGCTCGGGAATCGCCGACAAAGCACGATCGGGGCACGGGAAAAGTTCAGAGGCTCAGATCGGCGCGCGGAATAGCTGCTGTGGCGACGCCGAGGCTCAAAAAGGCGAAGGAGGCGACTGAGAGTCACAATCGGCGGCGGAGAGAGGCTGCGACGCGATTCCCGAGAGTTGCAGTGGCGAGCAGCAGCTGGGAGCGATCGACGGAAGCTTCGCACGGCTGGGATCGACGGCGGCACGGTGTGGAGGGTTCGACGAAGGCTCGGACGGCTTGGTTCTCAGGTTTTCGCGGGATTTGGAAGTTCCTCATTTTTAGGAATACTAGATCCCCAACTACAAATTCCAATTCCCTACGGCGGTTGTCTGCATAGCTCTTTTGACGGTCATGAGCTTCCTTTAGCCGTTGCTTGAGCATTTCAACTTGCTGCTCAATTTCCTCTATGATTTCGGGTGCTAGATCTCTGGTCTCCCCCACTTCGGACCAGCACAGGGGCGTCCTGCATGGTCTTCCGTAGAGAGCTTCATAGGGTGGCATCCCTANTAGGTGCTTAGACCAACTATCTCCCCATTCGAGTACACACGACCTCAGCATGTCCTCTAGGGTTTGAGTCGTCCTTTCCGATTGTCTATCGGTCTGCGGGTGGTAGGATGTACTGAAGTGTACCCTTGTGCCCAAGGCTTTCTGAAACGCTTGCCAGAACATAGAAGTGAACTTGACATCTCGATCTGACACTATACTGACTGGAACCCCATGCAATCTAACGATCTCACTGACATACTTCTTTGCTAACTTATTGGCTTCATCTGTCCTTTCTATTGGCAGAAAATGGGCATTCTTGGTCAACCGGTCGACGATTACCCAAATCGCGTTTTTACCTCCTGTGGTAGATGGCAATTCGGTGACAAAATCCATGGTTACCATATCTCACTTCTATTGTGGTAATGGCAGATCCTGAAGAAGACCGCCCGATACTCGGTGCTCTGCTTTTACCAGCTGACAAGTCTGACACTGCAAAACCCAAGCGGTGACTTCTCTTTTCATTCCGCTCCAATGGTAGAATCTCTTCAGGTCTCGGTACATCTTGGCAACTCCTGGGTGAACGGAAAACTTCGAGCAATGAACTTGATACAGGATTTCCTTTCTCAACTCTTGGTTATCCGGTACACAAACTCTGCCTCTGAACATGACCTTTCCATTGGTCGCTACACCGTACCCAATGACCTCCTTCTCGACCATCTCCATAAGAGACTCGTCCTTGGTCTGAGCCTCGCGGATTCTCCATAGCAGATCAGCTTGGTCCACTACTTCTAGACCGGTTAGACCATCTTCGACGGTGGTGGCGCATAACCTGAGATTTTCCATCATCTCCACCAGCTCTTGAGTCTCCCTTGACTCGGCTACATCTGTCCTTCTGCGGCTTAGAGCATCTGCAACATGGTTAGCCTTACTAGGGTGATAGGCAATCTCCAATTCATAGTCTGCCAGAAGTTCTACCAATCTGCGCTGCCTCAGATTCAGATCTGGCTGAGTGAAGATGTACTTCAGACTCTTGTGGTCGGTAAAAATCTGAATCTTCTCTCCGTACAGATATGCTCTCCAAATCTTGAGAGCAAAAACCACTGCTGCTAACTCCAGATCATGCCTCGGGTAGTTCAACTCGTGAGGTCGCAACTGTCGCGAGGCATAGGCGATGACCTTCTCAAGCTGCATCAGAACATAGCCTAGCCCAACCCCTGAGGCATCCGTATAAACCTGATACGGTACCCCTACCTTCGGCAGAGCAAGCACTGGTGTCTGCGTCAGTCGATCCTTTAGGGCTTTGAAGCTCTTGGAACAGTCCTCTATCCATTCGAATTTAACTCCCTATCCTGTAAGGCGAGTCATTGGCTTGGCCAGGCTGGCGAATCCTTGGACAAACTTGCGATAGTAGTCCGCTAAACTCAGGAAACTGCGAACTTCAGTAGCGCTGGTAGGCGTCGGCCAATCGGTGATAGCTTTGATCTTTTCTGGATCTACGGCGACTCCAGATCCTGAGACTACATGCCCTAGGAATCCTATTTCCTTTTGCCAGAAGCTACACTTGCTGAGCTTGGCGTACAACTTCTGCTCCCTAAAAGTTTCTAGCGCAATCCTTCGGTGCTGGGCATGCTCTTCCTTAGTCTTGGAATACACCAGAATGTCGTCGATGAAGACAATCACACACTTGTCCAGATGCTTCCTGAAGACGTCATTCATCAACTTCATGAAGGCGGCTGGTGCATTCGTCAACCCAAACAGCATGACTACAAACTCATAGTGCCTGTACCGGGTACGAAAGGCCGTCTTTCGCACATCTTCTTCCGCGATTCGAATCTGGTGATATCCTGACGCCAGATCGATCTTGGAGAACCAAGAAGCTCCTTGGAGTTGGTTCAACAACTCGTCTATTCGTGGTAACGGGTACTGGTTCTTAACTGTGACCTTATTCAGACCTCTATAGTCGATGCATAACCGGAAGGTGCCATCCTTCTTCTTTACAAACAGGACTGGCGCTCCCTACGGCGAACTGCTCGGGCGGATGAAACCTTTCTCGATAAGATCTTCCAACTGCTTCTTTAATTCTGCCATCTCAGCGGGTGCCAAACGATAAGGCGCTCGAGACACGGGAGCCGTACCCGGTTCAAGCTCAATGGTGAAAGCATCTCCTCTTTCGGGTGGTGGTCCTGTCAGTGGCTCAAATACGTCCTCATACTGAGCTACCACAGGAATGTCCTTAATTTCCACCGAATCACTTTCCTTAGTGACTGTGATTATTGCGATGAACGCCTCATTCCCTTTCCTTATGAGCTCCTCTGCTCGCAACATGGAGATGATTGGGACTCCAGAGCCCGTCCTAACTCCCTGGAAAACAACCTCTTTCTCGACTCCGGGAATTCTCACTAGCGCCTGATGGCAGTCTAGGTCCACTCCATGACGATCCAACCAATCCATTCCTAGGATTACGTCATAAATGCCCATCTCCATCTCAGGCAGGTTTCCGGAAAACTCCTTCCCTCCAATGACAATTGGCACTCCCACATGAATTCCAGTGGCTCCCATCTTCTCCTTGCCAACTGTTGCGACTTTCCGGCTTCTCTGGACAAACTTGCCTCAGAAATTCCACCTCTTCACCATTTGGGGTCTCACAAAGCTATTAGTAGCTCTGGAATCGAACATAGTATAGGCGACTTCTCCTCCCACCAATACAGTTCCTACAGAAGGGCGGTCCTAATTATTCTAGGGTTCGGACTCACTATTGGATTGACTCTTTTCACAACAACACGGACTTCTACTAATTGAACAGAGAAGAGGAGCAACATACCGGCGATAGGCTCAACTCCTTCATAGCCGTCTGAGGCATGGATAGCAGCTTCGGGCTCTTCTTCCTCTTCAGCTACCTCTGCAGCAAAAACACGAGGTGCTGGACCCTGCGGGCGAGGCGGACGCGGCGGCAATGGCGGTGGCGGCGGAAGCGGATCAACTCGAGGCTCTGTACACGTCCTGGCGTAATGACCCCTCTGACCACAGTTATAGCAGCGCACCCAGGGTGCTGGTGGATTAACTCCTGGCGGGTTAGCTGGTGGCAGATTAGCCACTGGCGGGTTTCCTCTCGGAGCTGCTGGCGAGTTTCTTCTCGGGTTGAGCGGCGGAGCCGCTGGGGCTACTCCTTGCGGGTAGGGACAATCAGCGTGCCTGTGCCCCACCTGATTACAGTTGAAGCATCGGAAGGATCGAGGTTG
>OVAN01013241.1:0-12999 GCA_900406275.1 Anastatica hierochuntica
ATATTCTAGCGTTTGGTAGACCAAAGACATATGACTAGAATACCATCAAACATATTCTACCGAAATTAGAAATAGAAGAAACTTTTGTTTACGTTGTATAGCAAAGATAGATCACTGTACAACACTTAGAATACAATTTCTAAACTAAGTAGATGGCCAGAATAAGTNATTTTTTATGAAAAAATACATAAGTAGTCTTACTTATGTTTTTAATAGTTTACATATTTTTAAAATTTTTTAAAATTTAAATTACTTTTTTTTTTATTTTGTAGGGGTATGAGATGTCAAAAAAACCAAAATTGCCGAAAATCCTATTTAGACAAATCCAAGTTGAAAGTCTCTCATTTTTCTAATTATTATATCAAAGTATATCTGAAACAGATTTGTTTTCATTGTAAAGTTTCGAAACTACAATCTAATATAAAACTAGGTGTTGCCCGCGAACTCGCAAGTGTAAGCAGGAGTGAATAAAATATTTGGATCAAATAATCAAAGCGCATTCGACCAAAAAATTGATACCGAAAGTGAACCGAAATTGATAAAATATTCGTACGGATACGAAACTTCAATACACGAAAAACGGAAACCAATTTCGGCACGAATCAAAATATTTCGAGAGCCCAAAACTACCGAACATAAAATTATATACTTAGATATAGTAGTTATTTTAGATTTAATATCCAAAATATCTATGTCTTCAATTATTTTATAGTAATCAAAATATAGTTGTTATTGAGTTTATTTCAAAATTTCATTATTATGCAAATTACGGTCGTACTTGAAATCAAATAAAAAATATTTTATAGTCAATATAAATAACATTATAAAAGAAAATAATATAAGAAATATGAGCTAAAACTAAATAATACAAATAAAAAATTAGAAAGAACACTATTGTATAAAATCTATAAAAAAAATATAGATATAAATTGGGAGAAAAGTTGATATTTCGGATTAACAGATAGCATGATCTTATATAGTGAGGTGGAAGAAAATTTAGGATTTCTAAAGAGAATTTTTTTGGCTTACCTTGTTGCAAAATTTTCCCCATAAAATAATATTATTTTTTGGAAGCTTGTAAGATAACTTTAATATAAAACAACTAATGTATCTTTTAAATTGTTTTTGAAAAGATTGTAAATTTGTATTTTGAAAAGATTAACTTTTGTGGTGCTATTTATCAGGGATTTTGTAATGTAAATCGATAAAATTTATAATATATGTGATTAAATATTAATTTCCTATTAATAGGTTTATTCTTTTATTTTCCAAATAAATTGTTTATTTCTATTGATGTGATTTAGTACATAATTTAAACTTTCCATATTATCATCATAAATTCAATAATAAAATATAAATTATCATATTCTCTTCTAACACATAAATTTAAGATGATTAAATACATTGACGGTTTAATACTTTTTCTATTATGAATTTCGAAACACATTAATTTTTGGACTAATTGAAAATTAATAAATTAAAATTTATAATATTTTAAATAATTAAATACATAAAAGTACTATATGATTTCCTTTAATATTTTACTTTCCATATATGTCTATAATATTAATTTTAAGTAATATTTTACTCTATATAATATTTTAAATGATTATTTATATTGATAGTTTCATTGAAAATTTAAACCATAAAAATATTATTTCAATAAATGTATACATTAACTATATATATTAATTTCATCTTTTTAAATAAAAAATTTAGTTTTTTGAAGCATTATTTTTTACTTTACTGTAAATCATTTTCATTTTTTCAAACATGATTTAAAATTTTCTTTGATTAAATACTTTATAATACGATTGTTATAATACTATCGACTTTATGACAGTTTATCTATTATTTTTATTTACTAATTTAATATGGAAAGTTGTTTACATCAATTAATGTTAAAGTTAATATCACATGTATATAGAAAGTTAATCATTTTTAATATATTGCTATTTGACAATAAATGAAAAGATAGTTTTTAATTTAATTAGTCAAATTATATGAAAGTTAATATATTTTGTAATTTATGATAATTTATAACTTGAATAAATGTATATTAAAGTAGATAATACTATTATTTTATTGATGATTGAAATAACATTATTTTTTTTTATTTTTGAATATTTAAATTACAATAAATAAATGTAAGAGTTTAAACATAATTTTTAGTATGTAAATTTCAAAAAATTTAAAACCTAAAAGTGTAACTATAATATCCCTAATATCTTGTCAAAAAATTTAAAATTTTTTTATGTAATTTTCATATTTATAATTTATATTATTAATTTTTGTCACCGTTACTTTTGATTTATAGTATGACAAAAAAAATATAAAAAATATGACATATATATATTATTGAATAATAAAGTGTATATTTTAAAGCATATTTTAAATATATATTTTTGTTGCCACTCTTAAATTAAATAATCTAATGTTTGTCAATTGAGTTAAATTGTTTATTTAATAAGAGTGTTTGAGAAGTGAGTTAAAGTGATTCATGGTTTATGTTTATTTTAAAGATGGATTAAATAAATAAAAATTAAATTAAAATTCCAAATCTTTCGTCCAATCAAATTATAACGTTAATGTTGAAAGCTCACATATGAATGACACGTAAGCGAAAATCACTTAAATGTACTTTGATTTAATATATAGGAAGATCATAAATGAAAAGATAGTTTTTAATTTAATTAGTCAAATTATATGGAAAGTTAATATATTTTTTAATTTATGATCATTCATAACTCGAATAAATGTATGTTAAAATAGATAATACTATTATTTTATTGATGATCGAAATAACATTAAATTAAATTGTTTTATATTTGTGAATATTTAAATTACAATAAATAAACATAAGAGTTTAAACAATATTTTTAGTATGTAAATTTCAAAAAATGTTAAACCTAAAAGTGTAATTATAAAATAAAGTAATAATAAAGCCGCCGATGGCGATCTCGATTTCACAAAAAGGGCTTCTTTCCGTTCTTGTTTCACGCCGCCGGTGACCACGCCTGATGGTTCCCCGGGATATCAGCCGCCAGTGGGTGGATAGGTTTGTTCTTCCTGCTGGTTCGCAGAGTTGTTCTGGTGGAAAGGAGCTTCTTGCTTGGCTTAGTTTTAATGGCGTCGGGTTTTGGTGGTGTTGGGACACAAGAGTTGTGTCGGTCCATGAGGAAGAAGCGGATCTACTCGATTCATCTGAGGATTCATTTCGAAATCTCACAGAGGATGGAGCGGATCTCTGCTTCGATCTGGCGAACATCGGAGAGATGCGATCTGGTTCCCATGGATTTTTTGAGATTCTCCCAGCTAGCAATATCCTTTCGATGGTGCTACTTATGGCAAGGAGCCACTGTGGAGCTGATTGTGGGATATGCTCTTACCAAAGATCCTTCCTTTTGCTTGTAAGTTTTGGAAATTTCCCTTTCTTCCAGGGATTCGACATTCTAGGTCAGAGATTTTCATTGATGGTGGGGGATTCTCTAGGCTCCACTATTAGTACGATGGCTATACGTTTCCTCATTACTTTCCTAAGGTTCATCATTTGGGTTCTGCTCTTGGCCGCCTTTCTTTTTCACGGCAATTTCTCTGGTTGGGGCTGGTATTTCTGTTTACCAAAACAATGGCTCAGTTGCGTTTGTCAAGTGGTTCTCTGGTGGTCCGTGCTAAGGCTGTTAAGCTGTCTGCGGCTGGGATCGCAAGACGAGTGAAACAGTTCTCGTTGACACTCATCGGGAGATTGATGAATCCATAGGTTCAACGAATGGATAGTCTCATTGCTAACTTCCCGAAGATTTGGAAACTGGAAGGGAAGTTTGAGGAAGGCGAATTAGGGAACGGTAAATTCCAGTGTGAGAGGGATTTGCTGGATGTTCTAAACTATGGCCCTTACCATTTCGACGGTTGGAAGGTGTCACTAGTGAGATGGGAACCGGTGGTTCGTTCCTCGTATCCATCGGCTATAACGTTTTGGGTCAAGGTAGGAGATATCCCCATGCATCTGTGGGAGGAAGTCACGATCCGAGCAGTTGGGAAAGCTCTTGGTGATGTCAAGGAGGTAGAGGAGGACTCAGGCAGTGTGTTGGTGACAATAGATGGTTTCAAACCGCTAAGGTTCAAAGTTTTGGTCCCATTTGAGCACGGGGAGGAGATTGTCGTAAGTCTCACATATGACAAGCTCTCTGGTTACTGTAAGCATTGTAACCTGCTCACCCATGAGGTTGCTAAGTGTCCAGACTTGGTCGATTCTCGCAAACAGCAGGAGAGGGATCAAGTTGTGATGGTACGAGAAGGAACAGTCCCTGATGTTTCGAGACGGTTATCGGTAAAGAGAGCTCTCGACATGGAGCTAGTCGATATTCATGACAAATATAGGGCCCGTCAAGATGCTGTTGGTTTGGGTGGCCGTGGTGAAACCTATGCAGAGAAGCTGTTGAGAGGAGATGGTCAAAGTGGTGCCTCACGGGGGAATCGGTCTAAGGTTTATAAGGGTGTAAATTATAGGAAGCCGTCTAAGGAAGCTCGGGTGAAGGAGGGGAGTTCTTCACATGTGATGCAGAAGCATTACTCATCATGGCCGAAGCCTCTTTATGATTCAGGTGATAGCTCTAAACAGGTCCATGGGTTATTGTCGGATGCTCAGAAGCAAAGCTACTCTATAGCTGATAAGGGAAAGGAGATTGACTTAGGCACTGATGGTGTTAATGAAACATCACAGCAGGTCCCCATTGGAAAAGTTGTGGAAGATGAGGATCTCCTCGTCGAGGATGGGGAGATGATTGGTGAGGAGTTACTGGGGGATGATCAGAGAGTCTTGGCTCTGCCCGAGAACGACGACGATCTGTCTGTGATGGGACAGGGGTTGGAAGAAGACAATGGCCTTCATGACCTGCACCTTGAGAGGAATGATGGACCAGTGGATGCTGTTACCAGTACAGCTCTGGAAACTGTGGCAACTACGGAGACTTTGGCTTCAAATGATGGCATAGGTATGTTTAAGTCGGATATTGATTTAAATTCCTCCATTGATGGATTAGTTACACGGTTGGATGCTGTTGATTTGGGATCTAGGAAAGGTAGTCCCATTAGGAGCTGTAAAAGTCCGGGTCGAATCAAAGGAATGAATTTAAGGAAATTGAATTTGCTTTTAATGGCTTCGCCAAGAAAGCGTTTGAATTTTAATGGAAATATAACAAAGGTTACACATGGTTCTAAATTGTCGTATTCTCGAGTGGCAGGAAAGAAGAGAGAGGATTATGGGACTAAAGGAGGCACGAGGGACACGTTGCTTCCTAAGACATCTAAGAAAGGAATGGTGGCTCCCCTGAAACCACCGGCTCAACCGTGAAGATTCTAAGCTGAACTGTCAAGGACTAGGAGGAGACTTGACATGGGATACTTTGTGTGATCTTTGGAATAAATTTAGGCTTGATATTGTATTCTTATCAGAAACTAAACAGTCTTTTTTCAATTAAAAAATTTCAAGTTCAGTTTGCTTTTAATAATTTGTACACTGTGGATCTTAGTGGATTAAGTGGTGGTTTTGTTATCTTTTACAATAATGAAATAAAACTTGATGTTTTGTTCTCAAGTAATCGTATTATTGACGTTAATGCATCCTTTTATGGGTTTCGAGTTGCGATCTCGTTTGTCTATGGAGACCATGTGGCTGCTAACCGGCAGTTAGTCTGGGAAAAATTAATGGAGACAGGATCAACTAGGTCCAACGCTTGGTTGATAATAGGCGATCTTAATGAATTAACTGGAAATCATGAGAAAAAGGGGGCAAGATGAGATATGCGGCATCTTTTGTTCCTTTTAATCAGATGTTGAGTCACTCTGGTATGACTGAATTTTCGTGCGCAGGTGACCACCTGTCATGGAAAGGTACGCGCAATAAACAAACTGTTCGATGTAAACTAGACAGAGTGGTTGGAAATGAGGATTGGCATCATGCTTTTGGTCATTCTAAGGTGGAATATTTAGCTAGAATCGGTTCAGACCATCAGCCCATTTTATTAAAATCGAATTACAAGGCGGAAAGGTACTTCAAAAATTTCCATTTTGATAAGAGGTGGATAGGGAAGGAGGGTTTCGCGGAGGTGATTGAGTATGGTTGGCAACGTACCAGGAATTTCAGGATCCTTGCATTTATGGATAAGGTCCATAATTATAGGAATTCAATCTCTTGGTGGAGAAGAACAATGTCCCACCAGGGAGGGAGAAGATTGAATCGCTGAAGAAAAAATTGAAGGAGGCTCAAAATGATGATTCGGTACCTCAGGAGGTTATCGTGGATATTAAAAAGAAATTGCACGAAGCCTATAAGGAGGAGGAGATTTTTTGGAAGCAAAAAAGCAAGAATTTGTGGGTACAAGAGGGTGATAGAAACACAAAGTTTTTTCATGCCACGACTAAGCAGAGGCGAGCGAGGAACCAGATTTCTGGGTTATTTAACTCGCAAGGCGCATGGGAAGAATCCCCAGAAGGAATGGAGGTCATAGCAGTGGATTATTTTAATGAGTTGTTTACACCAACTGGGACAGGCGATTTGACACGGGTTCTTGAGAATGTAGATCCAGTAATTACATATTCCATGAATCAAGCTTGATGAGGGATGTAACGGAAAATGAGGTACGGATAACGCTGTTTTCAATGCATCCTGAAAAAGCTCTTGGGCCAGATGGGATGACAACTTTGTTTTTCCAACGATTCTGGGGGATTTTGAAAGAGGATTTGGTCGTTACAGTTCGAAATTTCTTTCGATCAGGGAAGTTTGATCCCCGGTTGAATGTGACTAACATTTGTCTTATCCCAAAGACGGGCCAACCTAAGCGAATGACAGAACTTAGGCCAATTAGCTTATGTAATGTGGCATACAAAATTATTTCCAAAATTTTGTGTCTGCGTCTGAAAAAGATCCTACCGCGCATCATACCGAAAACACAGTCGACTTTTGTGTCAGAGAGATTGATTACAGATAATATTTTGATTGCTCAGGAAGTGTTTCATGGCTTACGGACGAATCGGAAGTGCCGACATGATTTTATGGCTATTAAGACAGACATGAGTAAAGCTTATGATCGGATTGAATGGTCTTTTCTAGAGGCGGTTTTACAAAAATTAGGTTTCGGCCAGATGTTGATTTCTTGGCTAATGTGGTGTGTCAGGTCGGTTTCGTACAAAATACTTTTTAATATTCACCCAACTGGGAATGTGGTACCCCAGAGAGGATTGCGTCAAGGTGATCCTTTATTACCATATGTTTTTATTATCTGTACGGAAATACTAATTGCGAACATAAACCGTAAGGAACGAGACCAAGCTATAACGGGTGTCAAAATAGCTCACTGTAGCCCGGCAATATCACATTTACTATTTGCAGATGATAGCATGTTCTTTTGTAAGGCAGAGGTTTCACAATGTCAGGCAGTCCTGGATATCATACGGGACTACGGACGAGCGTCGGGGCAAGTGATTAATTTTGAGAAATCCTCGGTTATGTTTAGGAAGAATATTCCGATTCGGACTAAGGAGTCGATAAAAACGATGTTAGGAATTTCAAAGGAGGTTGGTATGGGATCATACCTTGGAATCCCAGAAAGTTTGGGCGGGTCCAAGAGTGAGATTTTCAACTTCGTTAGAGAACGCTTAGGAGATCGGGTGAATGGATGGTCTTCCAAATTCTTATCAAAAGGGGGCAAAGAGATTCTGATCAAGTCAGTTGCTCTAGCGCTCCCCACTTATGTCATGTCATGTTTTAAACTCCCCCACAGAGTTAACGAATAAGTTGACCAGTGCGATTTCCAAATTCTGGTGGAGTTCCAATGGATGTAACTACAGCCTCCATTGGGTTGCATGAGACAAATTATGTATACCAAAAGAGAATGGTGGCGTAGGCTTCAAATCTCTGAAGGATTTTAACATAGCCTTATTGGCTAAACAATTATGGAGGCTAATACAGTTTTCTGGATCTTTGGTTGCTCGGGTCTTAACAGGCAGATACTTCCGGAAGTTCCACCCTTTAAATGCAAGGAAACCTCATTCACCCTCATTTGGCTGGAAGAGTATTTTTTTCAACTCAGGGTCTGCTGAGGCAAGGAGTTAGGACACGGATAGGTTCTGGAATTAATACATCAGTCTGGCAAGACCCATGGCTTCCAAACGTTCATCTGCAACCAGCCAGAGGCTGGGGAAATGTTTGGTACCCTCAGGTCCACCAGCTAATGGATCTAGCGACGAGGGACTGGCATTTACCGTTACTTCAGGAACTCTTTGATCCATCGGATATAACTTTAATTCGGGGGATCCATCCAAGCCGTACCATTACATACGATGATGTGGTTTGGCACTATACCAAGTCAGGACAATATACAGTCAAGTCGGGTTATAAACTCCTTCACTCTAAGGAGATAGATCGAATTAATAACAATGGTTGTGGACCAGGTTTGGAAGCTTTGAAAGCTTTCCTATGGACTCTAAAATGCCTAATGAAGATACAACATCTTCTATGGCAAATTATAACAGGGAGTTTGGCGGTTACTACTGAGCTAGTTCATCGGGGAGTACATTGTGACTCAATATGCAAAAGATGTGGTTCTGCCGAGCAGATAATTAATCATGTCTTTTTCGAGTGCATATCGATTACCCATATTTGGGATCGCTATACGGATCAGGCAAGGATGAGGGTTTTCCCGTCCGATTCAACTTACGCTAATATGGCATTTTTGTTTTGGCGAAAGTCAACGAGAGGCCGGGATAGCGACATGTATGATCAATTTCCATGGATCTTATGGATAATTTGGAATGCTCGAAATAAAAAGGTTTTTCAAGGGGTCCATTTGGATGTGGCTGAGATACTACGAATTGCAGAGACAGACTTTACATCTTGGACATAAGCAAAAGTCTTCTCTTCTTCGGAGGAGGACGGCTCTAATGTGGTACCTACCATTCCGGATTGTTTAATCTGCCGGATAGATGGGTCCTGAAAACAAACAGATCCCACTTCTGGTTTAGGATGGATCTGCACTGACAAAGATCATTTGGTAGTTTTGATGGGGGCAAGGTGTCAGCGCCGGAGTCTTTCACCACTTCATACAGAGTTGGAAGCTTTGTTATGGGCGATGTCAGAACTTCATACTCGCAATATTGACTGTCAGGTCTTCAAGACAGATTGCGCAGAGCTTATCAGCATCCTTCGACAACTGGAGGATTGACCAGCCCTTCATACGCTAATTCAGGATTACCAGCATCTCTGTCAATTTTTCACAAGTTTTTCTTTGATGCACATCCCGCCGGCGACAAACACACAAGCCGACAACCTGGCACGAGGCTCTCGCATTTTATTTCATGATTATAGTTTTGTAGATTTCGCGCCCCCGACTTGGATTTCCAACTAAGGAGTGAACACCTGATATAATGTGTGGTTGACAAAAAAAAGTGTAATTATAATATCCCTAATATCTTGTCAAAAAAATTAAATTTTTTTATGTAATTGTCATATTTATATTTTATATTATTAATTTGGTCACCGTTACTTTTCATTTATAGTATGACAAAAATTATAAAAAAATTTAACATATATATATTATTGAATAATAATGTGTATATTTTAAAGCATATTTAACTATATATTTTTGTTGCCACTCTTAAATTAAATAATCTAATGTTTGTCAATTGAATTAAATTGTTTATTTAAGAAAAGTGTTTGGAAAGTGAGTTAAAGTGATTCATGGTTTATGTTTATTTTAAAGATGAATTAAGTAAATCAAAATTAAATTAAAATTCTAAATATTTCGACCAATCAAATTATAACGTTAATGTTGAAAGCTCACATATGAATGACACGTAAGCGAAAATCACTTAAGTGTACTTTGATTTAATATATAGGAGGATCAGAAATGAAAAGATAGTTTTTAATTTAATTAGTCAAATTATATGGAAAGTTAATATATTTTGCAATTTATGATAATTCATAACTCGAATAAATGTATATTAAAATAGATAATACTATTATTTTATTGATGAATGAAATAACATTAAATTTTTTTATATTTGTGAATATTTAAATTACAATAAATAAACGTAAGAGTTTAAACATAATTTTTAGGATGTAAATTTCAAAAAAATGTAAAACCTAAAAGTGTAATTATAATATCCCTAATATCTTGTCAAAAAAATGAAATTTTTTTAATGTAATTTTCATATTTATAACTTATATTATTAATTTGGTCACCGTTACTTTTGCTTTATAGTATGACAAAAAAATATAAAAAATTATAACATATATATTTTATTGAATAATAATGTGTATATTTTAAAGCATATTTTAAATATATATTTTTGTCGCCACTCTTAAACTAAATAATCTAATGTTTGTCAATTGAGTTAAATTGCTTATTTAAAAAGAATGTTTGGGAAGTGAGTTAAAGTTATTCAGGGTTTATGTTTATTTTAAAGATGAATTAAATAAATCAAAATTAAATTAAAATTCCAAATCTTTCGACCAATCAAATTATAACGTTAATATTGAAAGCTCATATATGAATGACACGTAAGCGAAAATCACTTAAGTGTACTTTGATTTAATATATAGGAGGATATTTAGTCATCTTTCTCCCACAGCACGCCACGTTTGCAATAGAGAGAGTGACACGTGACACTATATAAATAACCTGTTATACTTTTTAGTTTCTTCATCCTCCTTTCTTAATGAGAAATCTAACTAATTAAAAGTAATTATTTGTGGCATCTCAACACGTCCACGTAAGCCACCAACCAACCCCCTCCCCTTATACCACTTCAGATCCGAACGCCCCACAGTTTTTTAATCCACATGCCATGCCGTTTTCAAGATTCACTATTTGCTTAGATTTTAGAAAACGGCAAGCAATCTTCACACTCTTCTGGGCCACGAGGCCCATTAATTCTTCATGTCCTACCATCTGCCACAAGGTCTTCTTCATCGAGACCACCGTCGTTTGCTTCCATATTCCGTTGCATACGAACCCTAATCCACCCCATTGTCTCCCTCCTCCCTTTTCATCTCCCCACTCATCCTCTGTAACTACCTCCCTTCATTGTTGTTTTTGAGTCTACATTTATTGATGCCTCTCCAATTTCTTTTTCATCAACAACGGCATAAACAAGCCAGCATATAAAACCCCACCCCTTCAACCCGAACGAGGTCTTCACCCATTATTGCTAAACCAGCTCATTGTGAACGCCCCCATCCGACGTCATGGCTCACTTTTCCAAAACCAGAACCCTAACCGTACTCAGACAATATTGTTAGTAGCAATTCGAGTAGTTCACTCTTATGAGGCTCGCACTACAAGAAAAGCAACCTGCTGATGGGGCAGGAGCTACTTTTGGGTGAATCTCAGGTAAGGCTTCGATGCAGCGTAAATATCCATCTGGACGCTTCAATTTTTTTTATCCTTTTCCTGAATTTTGATTACGGAGCTTTTGCTTATCGATTTCGCACATTTTTTACCAGATTCGAAGGAGACTGTAACCTTGATCAATTGGTCGTATACGAAGGAAGTTCGCCGTGTTGCTCGTGTTGTGCGTCTCACCATTGGACTTAGACGGAAACTCAGCAACTCTGTGCTCTCTTCTTTTCTTGATTTTGCCTTGGTTCCAGGATCCGAAGCCCACACTCGCCTTTCTTCTTGTGTTCCTAAGGTATTGACTTGGGTTTTAGCTCTTGATTTTGATTTGGTGATATATTCTTTTTCCAGCTAGTACACGACTTCAGGAAGTTTAGGCTCATGTTGTGGTGATTTATACTTTCTTTTTGTTGTAAATGATCAAGTTTTCTTATTTGAACTGGCTAAGGGTGATGAACATGACATAGAAGATGATACAGTTTCGTCGGCTACACAAACTCCTTCAAAGCACATGTCGAGATTTACTGCTACTTTATTGTTCTTCTTTTTTGATAGATCAAAAGAAGTACAAAGAGGTTACTGTTGTTGTCTCTTTTTAGGTATTTTTTCATGAGTTACTTGTTGTCTCTTTTTGGGGTTTTTTCATGAGTTACTTCTCTGATTTCTTTTAAGTTTCATGAGTTACGGCAAATTCCATGGACTCTGTTAATTTGAATATGTTGTTCTACATATAAGTGATTTCTGCTATAGTGAAGAGATGTCAAAATGTTTAATTAGTTTGCAGATCAACTCTTTTATCCCTAATACTACATATTGTAACCCACAGGTTAGTCATGCGTCAATATTCAATATATCGTACCAACTCTCTTATATATTCAATAGTCATATATAATGCATACTCATTTGTGTAGATTTTAAAGTAACTTCTGCAAGTTTTAAACTTAGTACGTCACATTTCTAAGCTTAATAGTAAGGTTATTATGAATATGTTCTATGCCAAGCTAACCGAGTATGTAATAACTCTAAAATTGCTTCTGCTTATTCATAGGTGTTTAAGCAACATTGTCCTAGGGTGATTGAAAATCCTGCTTTGGAAGCTTTCATGTATACATATGCTTTAGGTGAGAAAATTATTCTCACAAGTATTCTGTTTGGCTCTTGATTTTTATTACTTCTCAATATTTTCTAAAGCTATTTCATAGTTTGTCTCATAATTCTCAAATTAGTTCTCCTATGCTTAAGATGGACATTTGTTTTGTTCTTTCTTGTAGTAACCAATAATTTAGTTATCGTAGTGTTCTTCAATCAGCTCACTTTTTAAACTTATTTTGTCCTAACCAGGAAAAGATACAGATTGTTTTCGATGTTCAAGAGACGGCTCTTCAGTTCATTGATGGTAAGAATATGCATTGCGTTTCAGAGGTTCATGATTTCCAGTATTTGGCGGAGACTGTGTTTTGATTACTTATATTTCTTCTTCTTTTCATTGTGTAATTTCTTCGGCTACTGATGAGGTCAAACAAGTTGTATTTTTATGTTGAATCTAATGAACTTGCCTCCATGGTTCGCAGTCATGACACAAAGATCCTTAACAATAGTGGAG
>OVAN01013242.1:0-12999 GCA_900406275.1 Anastatica hierochuntica
GTCCGTGAACCACATAACATTGACAGTGAGAATTTCGGTTCCCACATCAAAGGTTGCATGAAAAACTATCATATCAAACGCGGGCTAAAGTGAAAAAAAAAGAGTTGTAGAATGATGCAGAAATTCGAAACAAGCAAGCAGAAAACAAAGAATACGAGTTGTAAAACAATAGAAGAAGACATTAGGTACAAGGAGTTCTCAACGAAAAAATTTCATTGTTGATTAGCATATCTTGATAAGGGAAAAGTATTAAGAACCGTCTCGAACTCAAATCTCTAGTATAGAATCAACCTACTTTCGTAGCGCTAATTCCCTATGTTATAGAATCCTAAGGACTAACTTCTGTTGAATTTCAGATTCTAAACATGCATTAAAGTCGAGTTTGATATGGTCACAAAGCGCAATAACATCAACTTTCGTTGGTTAAGGACACTTTGCTCATCTAAAGTTCATTCAGGCATTTAAACAAACACTTGCGGTGCGTTAAATATCCTAAGATCAGAAACTAGGTCATGAATCTAATTTCAGCATTAAGAACAACTTAAGATGAAGATCCAATTGATAAATCCCTAAATCTAACAATCTAAAATCAAAAAATCATGAAATCCCCTATGAGAAACCCCAAACCCAACAATAGAACTACTCACGCATATTCAAAGAACAATCACAAGACAAATCAATGAGAAACATCATGAAATTTAATATAATATGAAAAGAGGGTTCATAAATCTTCTCCAATTTAAGTACGGATGAGAGATCTTCTCCCTTATATTACAAAGCTCTCTCAGGTGGCTTAGAGTCTCAAAAACAACATAAATAATACCTAAAAACGAGTCTTAGTGTTGAAATATGTAACATGTAAATACTAATTTCTAACCTATATATGAATAAACAGAATGAAATTTTCGTTTTTTAGCGTTTTTTTCATATACACGAAAATTTGGTAGAAATTAGTATTACAGAGACATTTTTAATCATACAACACCCATACAACATGAAGAAATGCAACACATCCATCTAAACCTCTAAAACGTCCAACACCGAGTAAACAGACACTCATGACCGTGTCTAAACCACTTAAATTTTTCAATCCTACCTAAGTAATAAGAAGGATCATGTCTACCCTATTCTCTCCATTGTTTTTGCGCATGTGTGCATATAAGATCAAAGAGAAATGCATGGAGATTCAATGAGATAAGGTGAAGGTGTGGTGCCAAAATAAAAATGAGTGTTATCACTCAGGATTACCGAATAAGAGTGGGATAAAAATGGGGATGTAATACTGAATGATTGGTTCCGAATTCCTAATTTCAAGTCCCTGATTCAAAGCAATTAGATTCATTGGTAGTTCAGATAAATAGAGTTAAAAACAGTTCAGACAAAAGCATGAGTTCCAAGAATTCTGGCAGGGAGTTTGGTCATGAGGTATTCCGGTTTGTTTGTGCTAAAAGCTCAAGTGAAATAGTCAATAAGAATTAAAATGAAGCACAATGCGCAAAGTCAATAGTCTAAAATCATCATAAAGTGCAGGAATCCATATGGACTAACACCAAAAAAACAAGAAAACTGACTCAAAATGAAACACCAAAAGAAAATACGTAAGCACCCTCCTCCAGAATTATTTCATATCGTCTCAGTGTGAAACAAACCTAGAAAAAGGGGTAAGTAGCTAATAATCAAATCAAAATCCAAAAGAAAAAGAAAAGAAAAGGAAGAAAATTACCTAGTGGGATGCCTCCCACTCAACGGTTGTTTAAAGTCACGAGCATAACTGTAGTGTAGATGGATAAGTCTGGAAGGGTATTGGAACTCGCTCCAAGGTAAGCTCCACCATCGAAAATCTTCAGTTGAAGGATGTTGTTCATCGATTTCTTCAAAGCAGGTTTGTCTTTCTCGTTAAACTCTGGTGTGAGGATTGCCTTGACCTTGGAGAAGGGTTTAAATTTCCCTCTACACTTCACTTTGTACTCAATCACGCTTCCATCGCATCCTTGAGGGTTGAAGGTCAACTCAGAATCCTCCTTAACTGCGTGCTCTTTCTGCTTCACCTTCTTTTTGGTTTTGAGTTTTCTCACAATAAAATGAACGTCTCCATCCAGGACTTCTTTTACAGCATTCTTTTCAGTAATATCTAATGTGTCTTTACTTAATAAACCATGCTTTTCATCAGTTTTTGATAAGGAAATATGAAACGAATCCTCGGTGTAAGGTTCCTCCATATACTACTCAATCACATCAGTCAATGTGTCCACCCAAACTTTAAGCCCGTCAATGCTAGGCTTCTTCTTCGACTTCTCGAGGTTGAAGCGCACATCCAGTTTCCCCAACTGCAGATCAATTTGACCATTCTAAACATCAATCATCTCTCTAGCCGTGGACAAGAATGTTCTACCCAATATGATAAGATCCTTGGGTTTTCGTCGAGCTCCAAGACTATAAAATCAGTGTATACATAGCATTTGCCAACACCAACAGGAATGTTATAGAAAATACCTACTGGCCTTCAAACTTATCTATCATAAAGTATCAAGGAAATCTTCGGGGGATTATAGTTCACCATATTCAGCCTCTGCGAGACACACAACAACATCAAACTAACTCCAGAACCCAAGTCACCCAAACATCTCTCGAAGGTAAGAGATCCAATCTTGCAGGGTAGTACAAAAGGACCTGGATCCTCGCGTTTCTCTAGCACAATGTTCTGTAGTACTGCACGACACTCTACAGTAAGAACTAATACATCCTGCTCTAAAGTCATTCTATCTGAGAGAAACTCCTTCATCAACTTTTTAAGATAAGGTGCCATCTTGACTGCTTCCTCAAAAGGAAATCGTACATGTAATTCACCGACTAGATTCTTTAACATCTAATACTCGCGTTTCTTGATCTTTTCACGGGGTTTTGAAAGATACGGAGGCTTGGAAACATAAGGCGGCGGTGGTACATAGTCATACTCAATCTCAAATTGCCTCGTTTTATCATTAGAATCTAGTATACACACGCCTAGACAAGGATCGATCGATCCAGGGGCAGGGATCGATCGATCCTTATCCTTTTTTCGAGAGGCATCTAAAACCATGGATCGAGCAATCCTAGTACAGGGATCGATCCATCCTTGTCCTTCTGTTTTGGTCGAATGTTTTCGGCACAAGATAGCACTGCAACACTCTTTGGGGTTCTTTTCCGGTTTACCTGGAATGACGCCTGAAGGTGCTTTGTTCCCAACAGAAGTTTGAGCAACCTATGTTTACAACATCTTTATTCGAACACTCATAGCGTTAAACATCCCATTGAGATCACTGTACATACTATCAACTTTCTGATTGATTTTCAAACACTTGTTGTAGCATTTTCTTTTAGTTCATTGTCTTCAGATGTTGAAGATGATGCTCCTTGGTTCTGATTCTGATACCCGAATTGTTGTCTCTGTTGAAACCCACTGTTCCCAAAACCGCTGTTTTGATTTTAATTCTTATTCTGATATCTCGGATTGAAGACACTTGAACTCTAACCAAAAGAGTTGTTTCGAAATTTGTTCTACAGATTTAAACCTCTGTTTCCATAGTTCCCATGGTTTCCAATGTAATTCACGTCTCCTTGATCATCATTATGCTCTACAGCCATAAACTCTTGGTTCATCTTTCCAAGCTTCTGCTCTAGGAACATAGATACATCGTTTTGTTTCCTATCATAGTGTACTCCTTTTTGATCTCTTCTCATCAGCTAAACAAGCTTTGACTGCAAATCATTAATCCTTTTTGCATCCGCTGCTACGCTTCCTCTACCTTGATAAAAGTCAGACATGCGATTAGCTTGGCTATTCACCATATTATTCACCAACATGTATGCTTCTTCCACTGTCTTTGTCATAAAATCACCATTTCTCGCAGTGTCCATGACATTTTGATACTTCTCCTCTATCCCATTGAAGAAAATGTTAAGGACGTTCCAATCTGTGAAACCATGATGTGAATAATCATTCGTGTATTCCTTGAATCTATCCCATGCTGCATGAAAACTTTATGTACCCAATTGTTGAAATCCAGGGATCTTGTTTCTGAGAGACATAGATCGAGATTTCATGAAGAAATTTCCCAAGAAAGCCGCTTTAATTTCGTCCCAAGTAGTTAAAGAATTCAGTTCTTAACCGTTGTACCATCTCATAGCTTTGTCATTCAGCGAGAAGATGAATAACCTGCACTTCAGAGCTTCAACAGGTACCCCATTATGTTGAATGGTATTGCAGATTGCTTCAAACTTATCCTAGTGATACATTGGGTTCTCGGATAGCAACCCATGAAATTGATTCTGTTTCGCAAAGTTAATAAGACCAGTTTTGATCACAAAGTCTCTCCTTTCAATAAGAGTTGGACGAATCCCAGCGCGATTCGCATAGAAAGCCTCAGGAGTGTCATATTGCCCCAAAGTCACCCTTTATTGAGGTTTATTTGCGCCGTGTTGCCCCGTAGCTGCAACATTTAGCTAGCTATTCTTTGGAATACCAGCGTTATTGCCACCTCCAGCATGTGGGTCGATTCTTGGAAGAGCTCCAGGGAAGAAAGGATTGCTTTTGATATGAAGGTTCTCCCTATGGTCTCCCATAATTTCTTCAAACTCAGATTCAAGATTACCCTCAAGTGACTTCTCTTTTATTTTTGCCTCTCTAAACGCCTAAGATCCTGCTCAAACTCAAGAAGACTTTCTTTTCATTAGCTTCTAGTGTGAGGTCTGTTCATGCACCTGAAAGCACAAAAACAGAGAAAAAAGAAGGAATTAAAAAAAGTAAAGTAAATTCCTTAGACACATAATGATCCTAAGTTCTAAGGCGACCTATTTTTCTCCGGCAACGGCGTCAGAAAACTTGATAGCTCAGGTTTTCACCCAATAAATCACTGCAAGCGTACAATTAAGCAAGAATCCACATAGACCAAAGGTAGGACGAAAAACTATCAGATCAAACGCGGACTAAATCGAAAAAGAAGAGTTGTAGAATGATTCAAAAATTTGAAACAAGAAAGCAGAAAGCAAAGAATACGAGTTGTAAAACAATAAAAGAAGACATTGGGTACATGGAATTTTCAGGGAAACTATTTCGTTGTTGATTAGCATATATTGATAAGGGAAAAGTATTAAGAACCGTCTTGAACTCAAAATCTCTAATATAGAAGCAATCTACTTCCATAGCGCTAACTCCCTATGTTATAGAATCGTAAAGACTAACTTCTGTTGAATTTCATATTCTAAACATGTATTAAAGTCGGGCTTGATATGTTCACAAAGCGCAATAAGATCAACTTATGTTGGTTAAGGACAGTTTGCTCATCTAAAGTTCTTTCAGGCATTCAAACAAACATTTTCGGTGTGTTAAACATCCTAAGACCAGAGACTAGGTAATGAGTCTAATTTCAGCATTACGAACAACTTAAGATGAAGATCTAATTGATAAATCCCTCAATCTAACAACCTAAAATCAACAAATCATGAAATCCCCTATGAGAAACCCTAAACCCAACAATAGAACTACTCACGCATATTCAAAGAAAAATCACAAGAAAAATCAATGAGAAACATCATGCAATTGAATAGAATATGAAAAGAGGGTTTAGAAATCTTCTCCAATTCGAAGTACGGATGAGATATATTCTTCCTTAGATTACAAAGCTCTCTCAGGTGGCTTAGAGTCTCAAAAACAGCATAATTAATACCTAAATAAGAGTCTGGGTGTTTAAATATGTAATATGGGTCTTCAATCTTCGATTCTGGTTCAAAATAAGTTGTTTTGGTCACGTCGTGAGAAAGTTGCCAGCATGACAGGTGTTCACTAAAACGGCCATAACTTTTGATCGCACCGTTAGATTTCCTTCAAATCACCTTAGAGTTAAATATAATCCTTGTGGCTATTTTGTGTCAAAATTTCAGCTTGATCCAACGGTGGGAAATTTGTCAGACAAGGCCAGACTTCTGACACTTCAACATGATTCTGCATTCCAAATATCCGTTTTTGGCCCAAATTGTTCTGTTCTTCTCCAAAGCAACTTAAAACCTATAAGAACACTAAATAACACAAAAAGACTCCAAAAAGAACCAAATACATATAAAAAACCATTTTTCTCGAATAAAATTCAAATAAATGCTCATAAAATATGAATACATCACTTATCAAAAGCTTTACTTGTATCCAACTTAAAGGCTGTAAATTTGTGTTTTCTATTTCTTTTAGCAAACTATGAAGCAATTCATGGGCTACCAAACAATATATGTGATAAATCTATAAAGGATGAATGCAAGTTGGTTCTTTGAGATAATGGTGTGCAACCATGGTTTAAGTCTTTCAGGTAACACCTTTGAGATAAGCTTACACACTACATTCCATAAGCTAATGGGTCTATATTCTTCTACTACCTTGGGGTTTTCCACTTCAGGGATTAACAAAGATGGGTATGATTCAGCTCCTAATGCAGATAGTCTGTGTTAAAAAATTGTATAACATAATTTGAAACATCCTTACCAATTGTTTTCCAATGATCCTGGTA
Organism: Anastatica hierochuntica; assembly: GCA_900406275.1. NCBI lineage: Eukaryota > Viridiplantae > Streptophyta > Magnoliopsida > Brassicales > Brassicaceae > Anastatica > Anastatica hierochuntica. The sequence goes on from OVAN01013242.1 coordinate 6,534, forward strand.
GAATCCTGCATTAAGCCCATCAAGGCCAGGGATTTGTTTTAATCCATCTTCTTCAGAGCTTGCAATACTTCCATTTATGTGACTAGTGCTGTAAAGGAGGAGTTCATCGTTGTTATAACTCTGGATTCTATTGTCCAAGACTTTGATAATCTGAAAAGAGTGAGATACATAAGAAGTGTAGATGGTTGTAAAATAGTTTTCTATTATAGAATGAATTTCTTGCTCCCTTGTTCAAATGAATTCATGCTCATCTAATAGAGAGTATATCCGGCTTGTGGTTCTTCTCTATTTAGTGATTGCATGAAAATATTTTGTGTTTTGATCTTCTGCGTTGAGCCACTGTATCTTACTTTTTGTACGCCAATACTCCTCTTCCATCTTGTTTTTATGGTGGAGTTGTGCTTTCAGGTCACTAATTCACTTGAACTCTAGGGGATATTCTTCATGTGCATTGTGAAACTCCATTTGAATATCTTGTATAACCTTCTTGGTATTAGAGTTGCTTTTTCTTCCATGTTGAGAGTTCATACCTGCAGTTTCTGAGAGCCATTGGAAAATTATCAAAGGATACATTCAGTTGAGTCTTTTCCGATGCTCTCTTGATAATGTTTTTGGCTTCAGGTTTAAACTGACACCTATTGTCATATTTAAAATACTTCTTGCCTTTCCATTTCATATCTTTTGTATGGAGCATAAACGACCACTGAATAGAACCATTCCGCTTTAGCAATTGGAAGTAAGCTTTTGGGAATGATTCTCTCAATTCAAGATTAGCTAGTGCACGGTCAATTCTTGTGTTCGCTGTATGCTGCCACTTGTCTCCAGTCCAACTGAATCTTCCTCCAAATGTCTTCACATCTTGTAAACATAATCGATCAACCAAAGCCTTAAATGATTTAAATTTAAATTCTCCTCTCTTTGGACCTCATTTTTCTCTTCATTACATAATATATCATCGAATACTCCAAAGAGAAGTTTTGGCTTTCCTATTTCTATTCCTTCTTCATCTCTATCAATCATCTGCTGCCATTGTTTGTTTCTCAACTTTTTTACAGGGATAACAATGGATATAAGTCAAGATATATACAATTCACTCATCTTGAATTATCAAATATGTGTTGTACAATGAGAGTAAAATAACAAAATATAACTTAACTTCTACATCCCAAAAAGTGGCATCCCATTGCCAAGCCCATTTGGAGATATTACAAAAGAATGGGTGTACCTTAGTATACTTGCTACTTTTTTACATATGCATCATTTTTTTTTCCATTAGGAGCATGACATGAGGACTATAGGCCCTTCTAATCTCAATAAAAAAAATTTATCTAAGGAGCACCATGGCAGTTCCAATGCAATAGCCTCATATTGGATTGGGTTGTTTCGAGGTCGCCACCCTCCCCATTTCTGGAAAGATTAATGGGATGATTTTCTGCGAAAATGTCTGAATATTATCTCATCTTCCTTCCTCCTAAGCATATGAAGTTCTTGCACCATCTTCAAACCTTCCTACTATCTTCTGTTTGCTTCTAGTTGTTTGGTCTTCCAATGCTACTTATCCAGCTTTTCTCTTGAGCATGGTGTGGGCAGGGAGTGTTGAGCCAACTTCTCGAATAGTGATTGGAGGAACCTTGATAGCGGTTGATCTTGGATCTACAAATGCAGCTTCAAACATCTTTATAGTATGAGCTGGAGAGGACATTCTTGCTCTGCTTTCAGCTTGAGTGTTGTCTTCCATAGTGCCATCATGCTGTCCATGTTCTTGCTCATTCAGCTGATGGTCCCTTTCTCCTTGCCATGTCCTTCTTCCATTATCTGGTAGGAGCCTTCTTCATTTGCATCTTGATTCCCTCCATTCTGATTTGTCGCGAGAAGTGGAAGTTGAGAAATCTGAGGTCCTTCATCGCAATGAGCAGACTCATGAGATGATGATTCGCACCAGAAGCACAATTTTCTAAGCTCTAGAAATATGTAGTGAATCATTGTAGGGGGGATGGTCACTCTCAAAGTTGATGTATTGAGCAAAAATCAACTTTTTAGATACATCCATTTTAACCCTGACCCATATCTCTCCTGGAGCCTTGTTTGTAGGCTCTTGGACTCTGATATCTTAGACGAGACCTAGTACTTCTCCCAGCTCTCTCATGAATTAATCATATTGGAAATCCACAGGTATGTTTAAGATCTGCACCCAAAACTTAATCTTTTGAAGGTAATCCGGTTGGTTGTGTTGCTCCCATTTGTCCTTTACCATGACCCAGTGTCTAAAGGTCCAACGACCATTCTCGAGAACAAACTGGATATGATGTTCTTCCTTATATAAGAATTGAACCGTTCAATCTTCATTCACTCGGCTCGTGACCTTAATCGCTTGGGGCTTGTGGTGATTCGGGTTGAGAACTCTCACGACCAAGCTTAATCAATTTTCTTCTTCCCTAATTCTGTGAGCTTCTATTGAGAGATTCAGAGGCAGCTTCTCATACCCTAGATTAAGTGGTTAGAGTGATTTCCGTAGCTCCCGATGAATGATTTGCTAGCAGATTCGAAAGGAGAGCTTGATCTCTGTTTGATTTTGGAATTAGATTAAGAGACCTTCTGTATTCAATGGATTTTGGATTGCTTAAAGCAAATATGGAACCCTAGTACAATTTCTATCGCTTACAAACTAAAATCAAAGGAAGAAAACATAGACATTATAGAGAAAGCATAGCAATAACAGAGTAAGAAAAACCAGAGGGTTAGGCACGAGTGTTGAACACAAAAAATAAGCAGATTGTTCGTTGGCTCCTCTGTTTTTTTAGTGGATTTTTATGAGTTTGATTATCAGCTATGGTTGTTTACATTGGTGTCCATGGCGATGTCTATTTCGTTCGACCAAATAGAATGGATCATGATTTGAAAGGCTAATCGTACTAGCAATTATATTCTTATCTTGGCGTACATCAACAAGATTTGAAGCAATCATATCCTAATTGTAGTGGTATGAGAGCACCATCAAGCCCTTGATAGCGGCTTGCCATATCTTCTCACAGAATGGATAGTAAAAAATAAATAGTCTCGAGTTTTGGATGGGTGGGAACAAAATATACACGCAACTGAGACATCATTTTTCATGTTGTCATCCTCATACCAGTTAAGAGATGATATTTAAAGGCCAACCAAGTTATGAAGGCATGCTTTGGTGTTGCTGATTTAAACCATACACGAGGTGCCCAAGCCACACATTATATCGTTGCCGAATCTGTTCCCAAGTGGCCTTGGGCAAGAACTGCGACTTATAGCTTGTGTCACCCGAATGCCAGAGTAAGATGTCATCTCCCAACCCCAGTTGAGTAGAGGTGTTTGACGAAGTGTGGCTTCGATTTGTTGCATACCCGTGGGTTCTTTGACGTCTGAAGGACCATCTCTACATCGCCAACTCTGCCACTGTAGCTGATTTCAATATCCTTAAAGATCTACATCCCTTAAAACATGCTATATCGATGAGTCTACCAAGTGGATACCAACTCTCGAATATGAAAGAGGTGCTCAATCTATTCTCAATCTAAACTCTAATGAAACCTCAGCTTTAGCAACTTTCTCCACATCCATGACTCGTTATCTCCACCGCATAATAGAAAGATCATTGTCAAATAAAATGCAGCTTGACTCAATTAACCTAGAGAGAGTCTTGGAAGGGAGAATACGCTATATCAATATGAGGCCAAATACTTTGTTTGCCTTTACAAGTGGTCTGAATCCTAACCCACCATCATGTTTTGAGTGACGCACCTCTTCCCACGTAACTTTTGACCAATGTGTCTTCAGCTCGGGTTCAGAGCAGATATTTCGATAGCACATCTGATCTACTTCACGAAGACAATGTTGGGAGTGATGGTAAGCAATACACCAAAATTGTACGATACTTGGGACGACACAAAGGAGAGGCTGAAGTTTGCCTGCAAACGAAAGAAAACAAGACGACCAAGACTGCATCTTCAATAGGATCTTCTCAAGTTCCAATGTATTAGCTTGAGACTATCTATTCATCATTAACAACATCCCCAAATAATGACTAGGAAGGTGCCCCATCTGCTAACCAAAATTCGAAGCAATAGTTTGTTGTTCACTTGCCGGAACACCTATAAGAAACATTGTTGACTTTTGCAAATTAATCTTCAAACCAGAGATCCGATAAAAATCTCATCAAAGACATCAACAACCACCTACATTAACTGAACAATAACATTCGTGAGGACCATTATGTCATTCGGGAAGCAAAGATGCTTTAGATTTTGTTCTTGAAAATGAGGAGGATAGCCAAGCCGATGTTCCAACCCTGTCTTATTCAGCAGAGTTGATAATATGTTTATTGATATGACATATAAATACCGTGATAAGGCACATCCCTAACGAAGTCCTCGATGAGTTGAGAAAAATCAGCTAGTTCACCATTAACTTGCACTGAAAAAGATGTCGTGGATATACACGTCTTGATCCACTTAATAAAGATGTTTGGGAATTCCATGGTTGTATAAACATTGACCACACAGTCCCATTGTACTGTGTGAAAAGCTTTCGTGATGTCAATTTTCAGTGCACACCGAGGAGGTATCCCATCCCTATGATACCCCTTAACAAGCTCCATTTCTAGAGGTATATTCTTCAAAAGCAATCTGTCTACAACAAACGTCAACTAGTTCGGTAAGATAAATAGCGTGAGAACCACTTTATGTCTGCTATAATCTTGGATATAACCTTGTACAAAATGTTGTAACATGGGATATAACCTTGTACAAAATGTTGTAACATGGGATCGAACGATAGTATTTCATCTCTTTAGGATTAAAAACTTTTGGGAGGAGAACTAAAATGGTGATGTTTACTACCATTGGCAAGAACCTACTCACAAAGGAAGATTTATTTCCGTTGTGAAGTCTTATTTTATGATGGGCCATGCGGCATGGTAAAACTCCTTTGTTTAGCCATCCGGTCAAGGGGATATATTAGACGATACTGAGAACAAGATCGCGGCATCAGAACAAGAGCTCTTCCACAGAGATACCTTTATAATCTACATATTAATCTGCAAAAAAATTCTTAAACCAACACTCGCCCTCAACTTTTATGTCTGTGATTGTAGTCACAACTTGACATGCACTTGTGCGGAATTGTATTATTTTGTTTTGAGGGGCTCGTGCTTGTGCAATTCAGTGGAAAAAAATTTATTATTTAGGTCATCCAAACGCAACTGATGTATCTTTGAGTGATGTTTATAGTAAGCCTCATCCAGGTAAGCGACATGTTCCCACCTCGTAGATGCTTCCATTTCTACAATAAATTTGGCTGCACATGGAGAACTACGAGCTAGTTCTAGAGGCGCACAAAGATTCTTGTATGCTTCCTTTGCCTTGCTTGATACGTAACAATTCTATTTCTCTCTTTAATTGTTTCATATTGGGCTTCATTCCCTTGAGCATCCAAGAGAAATGTTATATGGTATACTTTAAGATATGAAGTTATTCTTCGTCGTCGACTGTTGGGGTCAAAAACGGTCACGACAAAATCGATGCCTTAAAAGGACTACGGACACGTTGTTTCGTCCCATGAAAACAAGAATCACAAGGATATCCTCAAGCTTCGAGAGTCTTATCATCCTGGCCGTCTCTTCTCGATCAAGTTTCGAGGCTGCAAGTATAATCAATCATGACCGTTCTCACACTAAGTCTATCCGTCCGCAAGCAGCTAGAGCATCCGAGTGCTAAAGCTAGCATTATTGGCTTTCGGATAACTATCGCAAGGCCACATGAAACAACCTTCGGAGCGATACGAAAGAACCAAAAGCATTGGAGAACCGCGTCGGTTCAGAGAAATGTCTAAACACCGATTGACGCCAGACCTACGAACGAGTCTTGGAACCGATTGACGACTGAACTAGAGGCCCATCTTGACGTCGATTGAAATCAAGACCGGAGGTCCGTCTTGGCGCCAAGACCAAGTCTTGGTCTTGACGCCAATTGGCGCCAAGACAGAAGCCTTTTCTTGGCGCCGGTTGGCGCTGAGACGCGGATAACGTTCAGCCGTCATCCGTTGACTGAACCACGTCCTTCCCGATCTTCATTTCCTTCGAATCGTCACTTGATCGTCTCTCGTTTCGTCTCGATTGGAATTTCCGTCAGACCTCGTTATGATAGTCGTAAGGATTCGTACTTTTCGTGGACCTCGTATCGATCGTGTAAAACGACGACGGTTAAACTAAACACCGGAAGAGTCTAAAACTATACGATCGGCCTTATCATTTATTACCGCTTGGTCTTACGAGAAACATTTTCCCGCAATAAATCGTAAATATCACTTAGCCGCGAAACGACCCGAAAAGGCCTAAACCGCGATATCGGTCTCCTTACAATTCCGGGCGAGAATCAGCCCGTCTACAATGACAGTTTGCCAGGGTTTCGCGAAAATGTTAAGTTTCGAGAAGATAAGG
>OVAN01013243.1:0-12997 GCA_900406275.1 Anastatica hierochuntica
AATCGAATACTCACTTTTTATTATTACCAAATTTAAAAAGTGAATATAACCATGTACACAGTGCGGGTTAGAATCTAGTATTTAGTTAAAAAATATCAAATTATATATATCGTTCATAGACTCTGGATTTCTTAGGAATATTTTTTTTCCGTCTAAAAAAAAGTTTTGTTAGCGAGTACAAATGTAATTTTTCTTTTCTGAAGGAAAAAAGGAAAGCAAAGAGAAGAGAAGAGGAGCTGTTTGTCAAAAAGGAAAAATAAAATAAATGAAGCGTACCAATATTGAAACAAACGCGTCGTAATAATTAATAAGATCTCTCTCTCGGAGATTCTTTGTCTCCAAAGATTGCGCTGCCTGACTCTATTGATAATTTCTTCCGTTACTCGATGGGTTTGTCTTTCTGTCGAGCACTGATCCAAAGGAAGAGAATGAAGAGAAGAAGACGGCGAAGGCAAATGAAGATTCCTATGGATGTGGTGATAGGGGAGATTCTCACGAGGCTTCCTGCTAAATCCCTCATGAGATTCGTGTGCGTATCAAAGCTCTGGTCATCTCTTATTCGCTCCCCATATTTCACAAACCGTTTCCTCGCCGTATCTTCTTCCCGACCGTGTCCTAGACTTTACATGTGTTTAGTGGAACTCAGCAACAAATCTAACTCTAACTTTTTCTCTCTCTAAAGGCGATCTCCAAAACCAAAGCAAACAGTGACTTCCTTCGAAACTCTCCTCCGACGTCTCTCACGGCGTCGGAGCCGCCGTTCAGAAACTTTTTCAGGCCCTCCCCACCTTATGGGGAAGAGAAAATCAAAACCTCAAAATGGAAAGAAGCAGAGCGCCTCAAACCCTGCTCTATCTTCAGATCTGAAACCCCAAAAAAAAGAAATTTCCTCTCCTACCGATGGCTCCAGTTTTGGATCGACATCGTCATCTGCTCCCAGAGACAAGGAGACGTCCCCTATTGCCCAAATTTCAACTGGTATTGTTGATTTGGCCAAAACCCCCGTGGATCTGGAGAAGCCGTGTACAGGACCAGACCCATCTCTACAGAAGCCTACTGCGCAAGCTCTGAAAATGGCGAGCTCAAACACCTTCCCAAAAGCTAAAAATTCTTGGTGTGATTTGGTGAAAGGAACAACCAAAAAGCTAGGAAAAAAAGGAACAGCCTTCATCCTCCCAACAGGTGAAGCTTGTGTTAAAATTCCTAACTCCATTATTGAGAAACACCAGAAGTCTTGGGAAAGTTTTGTGTTGGGTCAACTCTATCATGACCCACCGTCACAAGGGACTATCCACTCCATTGTCAATGGCATCTGGAGTAGACACAATCGCGACATTACAGTCTCGAAAATGGAGGGGTACGCCTTCCTCTTTAAGATACCAAACGCTGCGACCAGAAGACGAGTGATAAATCAACGCCTTTGGCAGATTGAGGGTCAGACAATGTTCGTGGCGAAATGGGAACCTGGAATCGTACCAGTCAAGCCAGAACTCACATCCGCCCCAATATGGCTCGAGCTAAGAAATGTACCGCTTCAAATTTTCAACGACGATGCGCTGGAACGAATAGCTAGCCTGGTGGGAGATCCACAGTTCTGCCACCCATCTACGGCTAACAAAACGAACCTGGAAGTCGCGAAGGTCTTGACCATAATTGATCCTCGTAAGCCCTTACCTGAGGCAGTTAATGCTCAGTTTGAGTCGGGTGAGATTCGGCGCATTGATGTCTCCAGTCCATGGATGCCTCCAGTTTGTTCACATTGCAAAGAGGTTGGTCACTCATTGAAGAGATGTAAAACAGCTCCAGTCAAGTGCTCCGCTTGTCGCTCTACAGTTCATGAGACAACTACCTGCCCACGGGGTCATCCTGAAGCTAAGGCTAAAAAACAAAGACAATGGGTGCCAAAGGATCCTGCTAGACTGCAGAACTCTCTGCCCACTCATATGATGGCTAAGGTGAATGAACCAACAGGGGCAAGTTATAGCAAGGAGGGTGAGTCTGATAACTTAAATATGCCACCGCAAATGAATGCTACAACCTCTGTACCTGATAAATCCTCCACATCATCGAAGGATCTATCTCGTATTGGGAGCGAAATGTGTGGTGAACTATGTGTTGATTTTCGTCAGGAACCACCAGTTGCAGAAAACCAGACGCTCTCCACTGAAACTGGATCCATCTCAAGTTCTGGCGACCACTTAGATGAAGAGGGATACGAGTTTACAAGGGTTCTCACCAAAAAACAGAAAAAGAGAGCCCGGGGCAAAGCCCCAAGTCACTAAATAGCCTCTCCCCATGTGTACAGATTTTTTTGGGTGGAATGTAAGAGGTTTTAACTTATCGGCGCATAGAAGCGGTTTCTTAAAGTGGTTTAGGAAGAACAAGCCAAGCCTAGGAGGACTTTTTGAGACTCATGTGAAAAAATCAAAGCAAAAGAAGATCTTACATGAGTTACTTCCTGGTTGGTGTTTCGATGACAACTATGATTATTCAGAGTTAGGAAAGATTTGGATCATGTGGGATCCTATAATAAAGGTAGACATCATTTCGAAATCTTTGCAGATGATAACTTGCGAGGTTCAGATGAATGGGGATCTTCCGGGGTATGTTGCCTCCTTTGTTTATGCCGCAAATGAAGAGAGAGTCAGGAAAATGTTGTGGGATGAAATTCGGAACATGGCTGCTGATCACAGGATCCAGAATAAGCCGTGGGTTGTTGTTGGTGATTTCAACCAGGTGCTCGACCCAGGGGAACAGTCAAATACGCAAAGCCAAATTGTGGATGCTGGTACGCGTCTCTTTAGAGAATGCCTTCTGCAAGCTTCCCTTGATGATCTTACTTTCAGGGGAAGTCTCTTTACTTGGTGGAACAAAAGGGGTGCTGCGCCAATCGCAAAGAAGCTTGATAGACTTTTGGTAAACGATGATTGGGCATCTGCCTTCCCACACTCTTACGCTTTCTTCGGAGAGCCTGACTTCTCAGACCACGCCTCCGTGGGCCTTGTGTTAAAGCCCTCCGCTCCGGAGAAGAAGATGCCATTCAGATTCTATAATCTTCTACTCAAGAACTAGAACTTCATTGACTTAATATTAGAGAAGTGGTTCTCAGTAAGCTGCACTGGTTCTGCGATGTTTAGAGTGAGCTGCAAATTGAAGGCGCTTAAACCTTTTATAAGGGAATTCAGCAGGTCAAACTACTCCGGTATCGAGATGCGGGTTTCAGAAGCTCACGAATCTATGCTTCAGGCGCAGAGAAATCTGATGGCAGACCCCACAATACCAAACGCAGAAGCTGAGATAATTTCTCATGATAAATGGCTAAGACTAAAAACTGCAGAGGAATCATTCTTCCTACAGAGGTCAAGAATAAGCTGGCTAAGAGAGGGTGATTCAAACACAGCTTATTTTCACAGGGTGGTGAATTCTAGAAACTCATCAAACCGTGTCCACTTTCTTATGGATTCAATGGGAAATCGTGTTGAATCCCAAGATGGTATGTTGAAGTTGTGCGTAGATTACTACAAGACTCTGTTTGCAGCGGATCAAAACCCTCAACCATTGGCAATCTCTGAAATTCAAACTTACTTAAAATTCTCCTGTAATGAGAGTCAGATAAGAAGCATGGAAGCTGATTTCACACATGCAGATATCAGGTCTGCCTTCTTCTCCTTACCGAAAAATAAAACTGCAGGACCTGATGCTTATACCGCAGAGTTCTTTACTACTTGCTGGAACATCGTGGGACCTGAAGTGTGTGCAGCAGTAGATGAATTCTTTAAATCGGGTAAGCTGTTGAAGCAGTGGAATGCGACCACACTTGTCTTGATTCTGAAAATTACAAACGCTTCTGCTACGATGGACTTCAGGCCAATATCATGCCTAAATACTATCTATAAAGTCATCGCAAAGCTCCTGGCAGAAAGACTAAAGCAGTTGTTGTCCAATGCCCAAACTGCTTTTCTTCCAGGAAGGCTACTGGCAGAAAATGTCTTGCTTGCCACAGAACTTGTTCATGGCTACAACCGGAAAAAAATCACCTGCAGGGGCATGTTAAATTTGGATATCAGGAAGGCGTTTGACTCTCTACACTGGTCTTTTGTCACTCAGACCCTAAGAGCAATAGGGGTGCCTGAGCGTTTTGTAAACTGGGTTTGGAGCTGCATATCGGCACCGACCTTCTCCATATGTTTGAATGGAGAAACTGATGGGTTTTTAAGGAGCGGGCGAGGTTTAAGGCAAGGTGACCCAATGTCACCCTACCTCTTCATATTGGTGATGGAAGTGTTCTCTGGTCTCTTGAAACAGAAATTTGAAAGAGGTGGAATAGGCTACCATCCACACACATCTGAGCTTTCTATAACCCACTTGATGTTTGCGGATGATGTGATGGTTTTCTTTGATGGTAAACCAAGTTCTTTGAAGAGTATTGTGGAGGTTATGGATGTTTTCGCAGGCTGGTCTGGTCTGAGACTCAACAAGAATAAGACGCAACTCTTCTCAACTGGACAAAGCCCTAGTGAATCCAATGAACTCGCCAGTTTCAGCTTCACTAGTGGCTCTCTCCCTATCCGTTACTTGGGACTCCCTCTCATGAGCAGAAAACTAAGGATAGCAGAATACGCACCGCTCTTGGACAAAGTCAGAAAGCAGCTCAAGAATTGGGCAGTGAAAACACTATCTTTTGCGGGCAGATTACAGCTAATCAAAACAGTGGTCATGGGCTCTCTAAACTTCTGGTTCTCCGCTTTCATACTACATACAACTTGTATTAAAAGCATCGAATCTTTGTGTTCAAGATTCCTATGGTCTGGTGACATTACAAATAGCCACAAATCGAGAATTGCTTGGGCTAAAGTCTGTCTCCCGAGAAGAGAGGGCGGCCTTGATCTTAGAGATCTGCAACTATGGAACATAAACATGTGCCTAAAGCTTTGCTGGCTACTCTTCTCGAAAAGTGGCTCACTTTGGGTAGCGTGGCACAAGCTACATCACCTGCAAAATGTTAGCTTCTGGAATCTAACTGAGAAGGGAAACATATCATGGAACTGGAAAACTCTCTTGAGGTTGAGACCTTATGCACAACGTTTCATTAGATGCGAAGTAGGAGATGGTAGAATGGCCAGTTTCTGGTTTGAGCATTGGACACCCCACGGCCCTCTGATCAAGTTTATTGGTGAAGATGGCCCGAGGAAACTTGGGATTCCACTGAATGCAAAGGTTTGAGAGGCTTGTGATGCAGCGGGCTGGATTATTCCCCCACCACGTTCTGAAAATGCGTTAACTCTCCAGGTATTCCTTACAACTATACCTCTGCCTTATTCGTCAATAAATGAGGACAGATTTGTATGGTATGTAAATGGGACAGCTCTGGAAACCTTTAACTCTTCCAAAACTTGGGAAGTTATAAGGCCATCAAGCCCAATTAAACCATGGTAAAATTGTGTTTGGTTCAAAGGAGCTACGCCCAAAAACGCGTTTATGATGTATGTTGCTCATTTGGATAGATTACCCACCAGAGAGAGACTAGTCTCTTGGGGTATGAACATCGCTCCGCATTGCTGCCTCTGCTCACTTCATGAAGAATCCAGAGATCATCTGTTGCTACGGTGCGAGTTCAGTGAGGCTGTTTGGTATATGGTTCAAGACAGATTGAGGTTAAGAAGGGTGCTCTTCATGACATGGGACAGTTTGCTTGCTTGGTTAAATTGCTCATCGACGACAGCTCCCAAGACACTAAGGAAGCTCACATCTCAAGCGGTACTCTACCATATTTGGAAAGAGAGAAACAACAGGTTGCATAACCACGTCTCTCTTCCTCCAACGATAGTGTTTAAGAACCTTGATAGGGAAATCAGAAACTCCATATTGGCTAGAAGGCATCAACGAAGGTTCAAGGGGCTTATGGCTCTTTGGTTGCATTGACACTACCCACATGTGAAAACCACACTCTGAATTTTCTTCCTCCCCCTGTTTTTTAATTTTTTTTGGGCAAGGGGAGATTAACATAGGTTGTCTGTAAAAACCTAAACCATCATTATATTAATGAAATTTACATTCTTATCAAAAAAAAAAAAAACAAATCTAACTCTGTAATACTATCGTCCGCTCCACAAACGTCTTCGTCTTCTTCTTCCTTTGTTGTTGACCACGATCTGACCCTCCCACGGATGGGAGGATACATCTGGCAAAATCTCCGTGGCTTCATGTGCTACACCTTTTACAGAAAGCCACATATCTATAACCCTGCTACTAGACAACTTGTCACCTTACCGGCCATTAAATCCGACTTCATACCTCCAGATCCATGGAAACATGTACAGGCCGTCTCCTACTATTTCGGGCACGACCCTGTTAACGATCAGTACAAAGTCATCTGCTCTATTGCACCAGACATAAAGACCATGCCTGAGCATTGGATCTTTGTTTTAAAAGCTAGAGGTTCCTGAAAAAGATGTCTCCATTAACTCCCTCAGACTTTTGTCCTCACATTGCGTCTGCCTCCAGACGAGGACTGTCTATCAATGGGGTTATATATTACTTGGTTTTGATTGATTTGTACATTTATGCGGTTGTGAGTTTCGACATTAGATCTGAAGAGTTCAAGATGATCCCAGTTCCCCGCAGGGACGGAGATGACCTTCCTGGAAGGGTCAAGAAAGTGAGTCTTATGGAATCTGATGGAAAAGTTATTGTTCTTGACTCTAACCATCTTACAGACAAAGGTGTGTTGGAGTTATGGGTTTTGGAAGATGCAGGCAACAAAGAATGGTCGAGGAAGACTTTGGTTTTGCAGCCTTCTCAGCTGCATTTGGTCAATAACCTTATATTCACGGTAGGCTGTACAACTCAAAATGGCAAAGTTTTCTTTGAACCATATGATTTGCGTTCTCCCTTTCACATTCTATGCTATGATCTGCTAAGAAACAATATGACAAAGATTGAAATCAAGGGTATACCGGATAACTGGTTTAGTAAGGACAAAGCCAACACACGTTTTCAATTGATGTTTATGGATAAGAGGGAAAGCGTCCTCTACTTGGAGATTTGAAAACATTCCTTTTTACCTCTAATGCTTGCTCAAAACACAACAAGTATTCTACAAGAGTTATTTGTTTAAATATTTTAAACTAGTAACTTGTAAAATTTGGTTCTCTTGCAAATTACTTATTCAAAATCTAAACGTTTTCTTGTGAACATAGCAAATAATGTGGGTTGTAATTGTCAAGATCTCATATTCGGTATACTAACTAATTGAACTTGAAGTTTTAAGCCTTCTTATGAAAACAGACAAGGAACAAAGATTTTTCTTTTTCTATAGCAAGTTATGTGTTTTCTTATACTATTTGTATTGTATTAGTAGTATATACTAGTGTTATTAGTTACTCTTGTACGTAGAAGATATTAATCTCGTTATAAGGATACGGTAGTAACTTGTAAGATCCGGTTTTCATGTAACTTGCTTCCTCGAATCTGAAGCCATATATATTTTTATATATGAACAAAGTCAGTGTTTTACCAGTCACTGATTAAGAACTGAGAAAGAAATGTGGGGTGTTGCAATGAGTGTTGTTATTGCTTTAGTGGTCGTCAAGATTAGTCTCTGGCTCTATACATGGGCAAACGGTAGCTTCTTCCCGGTTCAATGGGGGTTTCCAGGGGACAAATCCCTTCATTTGTCAAAATTGGTCTCAAGATTATGTCTCGTTCCCTTCTTTCTTTTCTGAGAGTCTCAAGGCAGACTCCTCGCAAGGCATCTTAGATGTCAAAGATAATGCTGCAAGAGTTATAGCATTCTCTTTGTCGATCAAGAATCAAAATAGATGTTATCTTGAACTTCTCTGTTTTTATTGAGCTTTACTTTGCTCTACTGTAGTTAATGTTGGTACATAATGATCCAGAGGACAAGAGGATGCATCTAATGACATTCATTGAAGTAGCCAAACCCAAATGTCCTAGGCATATACTTCAACGCCTATATTCCCCGGATACTTGATCTCACACATACTGTACAGTACCTTGAAGAAGAAGCAATTCATTTTTATATTGACTTCTTCAACGAACTTGACAAACGTAAGAGCATCTCGATTGTATAGATTCTTTAGGAGTTTCTAAAACTTTTTTAAAATTTTTTATTATTATTATTTTTTGTCAGTTTTTTTTTAAAAAATAAAATAAAATAATAAATGCACCAATCGTGGGCCGCCACGTATCGGTGGGGCCCACAAACAGTGCAAGAAACTCTTTAACATTCGGTTCTTATTTTGCAACTTTTAGAGGTGGTTCTTAACTATTTAGTGGGTCCCACCCACTATTTTTGGGTTAAGAACCCCTCTAAGATACCTCAATGGAGGTGGTCTAACATTGAGAAAAAATGCTCATATGCCCCTTCAAAAAAAATCATTTTCTTCTTCAATTTTTTAAATCAGAAAATATGGAAAAAAAAACCGTTTTAAAAACTACTAATCCAACCATTCAATTTGGATTATTCTAAACCGACTCCATATATTTCGGATCCACCAACAAATCCCGGGAAAAGAAACTATTCTTCGTGGTCTTTGTTGCGCTCTCTTCTTCTTTCTTCCAACCTCGTATCTCCAATTGCAAGCTTCAAAAGCCTCAAGATGGGAGGGTTTCCATATTCGAATTTGCTCCGCCTGTTGCGGACACGAAGATTTGCGGAATCGAGTTATGAAGGGAAGTGGTAATGGCGGAGGAAGAAGAGATGAGGGATTAGGGTTTTTGAAGAGGTTAAAGATTTTGTCTAATTGCCTCTTGCTATCATAGAAATGTTCACAATCGTTGCTCTCATGACTCTCGGTATGTCATGGTCTATACGCGAAAAAATCTGTAATGACCCGACCCTGTTCCCCCTAAACCTAAACCAAGCCCTAACTCGAACCCGCTAAGCCGACCCGATCCCTAACCCTTATCTGAGTACCCACCCGACTCGTTTTCCCCCAAACCCTAACCTATCGAAACCCTAAAGCTAAAGCAAAAAAAAAAAAGAAGAGTCGAAGAAGAGATGCGGCAAGCCGTAGAGAGAGAGAGAGGGAGAGAGAGAGAGAGAGAGAGAGAGAGAGAGAGACGACCATGGCGGTGATGAACGGAGGCGGAGAAGAGAGGGAGAACCGTGAGGATTGCGTGAAGGCAGAGGAGACGGGTGGAGCCGCGATCGCGAGAGAGGAAGAGAGTAAGACTCTCGCGGTCGCAGTTGCGGCGACGATGGGAGGATTCGAAGGGGAAGCAACCATGGAGGAGATCGGAGGAACGGAGGAGGCGGTGAAGTGAGTTGGGACCGAGTAGATGAAGGTGGTGGTGATCGGGGAAGATGAAGGGTCCGAGGAGAGGGAGAGTCGAATCGGAGCATCGGAAAGGGAAGCAGGAGACATCAGGGCTGAGAAACGGAGTAGGAGAAGCAACCAGAGACGACGGAGGGGATCAAAGGAGAACCGTGGTAGTGAGGGAGATAAGAGATGGCGGTGACGTGCGGATCAAGGAAGAGGGAGGAGTCGTGGTTGCTCATGTCGGAGAATCCTTGGGGGAAAGAGACGCCGCAGAGGAGAGCCGAGAGAGAGATGCAGTGACGGAGGCAGGAAGAGGATGAGGTGGAAGTGCGGCGGAGGGAAACGTGAAGGGCGATGACTTGCGGAGCAAGCAAGAGGGGGAGATTAGGGTTAGGGTTTCCAGAGAGGGAGAAAAAGGAAAAGAAGAAGAAGAAGATGGATCGGATCGAAAGGGAAAACCGTAGCTAGAGCCAGAGACAAATCCTCCGGAAAACATTCGAGATATGAGTCGAAAGAGGGCGGCGGAGTCACAGAGAAACGATGGAAAATCGAGGCGCGGTTAGTCGAAAAAGGCAAATCCGGAGATACCTTGTGCGGATTAGTTGACTAAACATGCAATAAGCGACCAGTCTCCTTGATCCTTGTATAATTAATGTCTTTCTTTCCTAACTCCTTTTGTAACAAATGATACTTTGCGTTAATAAAAGTAAAAAAAAAAATTAATATTTCTTCTTTAAATTTCATATTTTTAAAGTTGTTAAACATAAAAGGTCTATAATTTTGTTATTTAGTTTGGATATCGATTTTTTCGTGGATTTTTTTCTTTATTTCCATCGTTGTCTTTTTTATTTATATATTATATTTTTTTATAATGGCATATAATATAATTTTATAAATTTTAGATTACATATCTAAATACATTCCTTAAATAATAGTATAGAAATATGACAATTTTTTTATTTATTATATTGATTTACTTTTTATCTTTTCTGTTATTAGATTTTGATAATTTAAAATTTTGAAAGATAGGAAATTCCTTAACTTTTGTGACTCCATCTCTCGGAGTCGTATAATTTTATTAATTGTTACTAAAGAATGACTCGTGCGATTGCTCGAGTATTTTGTAAAATTTTATATATTCATTTTATGATTCGGGTAGGGTTCAATTATAGTGTATTTGGTATCAGGTTGTTAGAGGTGGGTTTGGCAGCCCCTCAATGTCATGCCCATTTCTAAAGAATTACCCAAAATTAGAAGCCCATCTCGAACCTGAAAAGGCCCACCAGAAAATCGGGCTACAGCCCGAGGAAGGAGCTCGAAGCTACTACAGGCGGAGTCGAAGCAGTTGGAGCAGCCCGAGCTAAACGACAGCCGCTACAGACAGAATGCCCCGGGCTGACTAGGCGGCTGTGTGTCAGACTAGCCTTTCAGCTAGCCTAAGACCATGCGGCATTGACCGAGACTGACATAGACAAGACAAGTCAACTACCTACAGGCTACCAATCTGACATCGAGAACAAGTTACGAGGCAGACTGACATCAAACTAAAGAGGAAAAGCGTGAAGCGGACTAACATCGCAATATATGCGCCCTACAGCTCGAAGTACCTATTTTGGGAAATACCAAGTTACGAGGCAGCATGCGCCTGGCGGCGGGCTGTCAGCCCGAAGTCACAGGTTCCTCTTAAGATTTAGAGGAAATTGGAGGGAAAATTCTCTATAAAAAGAAGAACATTGGCAAAGGAAAGACCAAGGTGAATCATCTCTACGAAATACATAGATCAAAAAGCTCTCAAACACTCTCAAACACTTGTAAAAGTAAAATCAAATCGAAATGTCTCTTATTCCGATCATACTCGGGCTACTTCAATAAACGGGAATTCCGACTCTAATGCCACTTTCTAATTTCTATCTCCACAAAACAAATCTCTTCTCTTCTCTCCCTCTTAAATCCTCAAAACCGTATCATTCTTCTTATCTTTTAGTCTGAATATCGGACTACCTTCTTCATTTGGCGTCGTCTGTGGGGAACATTTCAGGAAGTCCCTACACGCAAGAAGTAGCCCGAAATGTCGAAAGAGGCTCCAGTTCCACCAGTAAACCCACCTAGAGTGTTTAGATCCGCTATCGCGAACCTACCGCCCCAACCCGCCGCTATCATTTCAGCCCCACCCAGAGCTACCTACACCGCCCAGCACGCAGCCTCCCAGGAGGGGGAAGCCATTCAACCCGTTGCCAACACACCAGCCAACGGTATCCCAACATCTTCAGCGGGACCAATCGCTTTAAACCCGCGCCCATTCCCAACCACGACAACTCAAAACCCCGCGATCGGATATACAGAAGCTCGCAGCTCCATGACGACCCACACTCCTACTTCAGGGACCATCCCTCATCCTCAGCCCGACGTAACGAGCCAGCTGACTACCCTCGTCCAGAGAATTGACACCCTGGCTCACTCTACCGACTCTCGCTTCGCTGCACTATCACGCTCCCCGAGATTCTACAGCCAGGGCCCACCTAGAAGGGACCACCAAACCACCCCGGGAACCTCGATCGACGGCTTCCTTTCCGGGATCCAAAGAAACCTCTTTGGAGGAAACACGCCACCTCGAGAGACTATCACCCAAGCGAACAGCGCCCAAGCGCAAACGACAGAACTAGCTGCCAACCCCGCGATTAACCAACACACGGACGACATAGCACACGACTTGTATAATCAGGCCCCGCCTACCCTAACGCTCTTCCCAGCAGCACCCACAGACAAGGACCGCAAACTCGAACTGGTCAAGCAAAGCCTACAGGATATCAATTCCCGCGTGCATCAGGCCGTCAGCATCGCTCCAGATATAGACAAAGTCGTGCGAGAAGCCCAAAATGTACCTTTCACTCGTAACATAACCCGCTACAACATCCCACACCCCGGAAAGATCCGCATCCCAAAATATGGAGGCACGACGGACCCCAAACAGCATCTTACCACGTTCAGCATAGCCATGGGACGAGCTCAATTCTCACCAGAAGAAAAGGATGCAGGCTACTGCGAGCTGTTCGCGGAGAACTTGGAAGGAGCAGCGCAAAGATGGTTTTGCCGCCTGAAAGCGGACTCCATCGACAACTTTCATCAGCTTTAAACCGCATTCTTGAAGTACTATTCGATGTTCATCCAGCAGAGTCACTCCACCGCGGACCTATGGGTAATGGCTCAAGGAAGAAAGGAAAGCCTCAGGGACTTCATAGCCCGATTCAAAGAAGTCGCATCTAGAGTCACGATAGCACACGAGGCCGCACTTCCAGCCCTGTGAAACGCCCTATGGTATGAGTCGCCCTTTCGCGACGATTTGAAGATAAACAAGCCGCAAACCCTGGAAGATGCCCTGCATCGAGCTACGCTCTTCATCGAGGTGGAGGAAGAAAAAGCCGCCTTTGCCAAAAAATATTCAAAGTCTTCATCAACAAAAGATAAGGAGAAGAACACTGACGAGCACCAGGAGCCCTACCAACACTACGGCGCAGACTACAAGGACCGCCGGGCTACAAACTACCATATCAGATATGGAAAAACGTAACAACAACAGCCAGGAAACACGACGCCGCAGAAAGTAACTGACTCATACTATAACCAGTTTTGCATCTTCCACAACATATGGGGGCACGGGACCAACGAATGCAGGCACCTGAGAGAACTCCTGCTGAGCAAGTACACCGCAGGCG
>OVAN01013245.1:0-12996 GCA_900406275.1 Anastatica hierochuntica
ACCCCCAAATAACGGACTGGAAGATGAACTCTGGTAAGTCCAAATCGGGTACGAAAAAGTGATACTACATCCTAAGGAGGATAGAAGTTTGAGTTTATTACTTTATACACATTGATAGAACTTCTCAAATTTCTTTAAGGATTGATAATAGGGGTTTACGTGACGTTAGGCCTATAAAATTGGCCAGCCCATTTACGTATCTTTTTTTTGTGTTACTATTGTATACAAAAAAAAAACAAAAGGGCTGGATGTGGATTTTCTTAACAAACTACAAAAAGTGACATTTAACATAATTTTATTAATACTATTTAAAATTTAAAAAAAGTTGTAATTAATATCACTTTTTAAAAATGATATCTATCTTATTAAAAGGGAAGACACAGACCTTTTCATGTGTGATTTTTTAAAATGAACATATTTTAGAAATTTTATTAAATGTATCTAATAAATTAAAATAACTCTAATTACTCATTTATGTATTTTAACAAACATATTAGATTATTCTAATATTATTTTCACTTAAGCACTATCAAAATTGTAAACCAACCCAATTTAAAATCATCAATTTTCAGCAAATTTAAATATAGTTTGTTTTCAAATTTAAAATAAATTCATAACTTTTAAAATAATTATATTACAATATTATTATTTTCTAATTAAAAGTTTTTACAAAAATTCAAAAAAAAAACTTATAAATTGATGAAATTTAGAAAAATCTATAAAAATTTATAAATAATTTATATAAACTATAAAAATTTAAGTATAGTCATCTGATGTTTTTTTAAATACTCTAACGGGTTTTGCTTCACGGTATTTCGGGAATTGAATATTATCCAAACTGAACCCTTACGAGTATCCCAGGAAATTTGAAAGTTTGAAAATCTCAATTCTAAACCGAACCCAGAATTCAATATAACTGAAAATTCTAAAAGTTTTGAATTTGAACCCGAATCCGAAACTCGAAATAATCAAAAATTATAAATCCGATACTCGAAAAATCTTAACATGATTAATAATGTATAAAATTATTTTAAAAAATCTATCAATTAAATTGTTAAAACTCTTATCAATTATTTCAATAACGTAAACCAAAATAGATATAAAGAAGATTTAAAAAATCCACCCATACCAATAAAGTTTATGGTAATAAATCAAAAATAAATCAAAGTACGGCAAAAATTCATGAAATATCTAATATATATATTATATATATTATATGAGAAGTCGTTTGTTGACATGGCGTGCCTACAGAATTTACGGGTGACGTGGCGCAATTTTGGAGTTCGGCGGTTTCTAATTTTTAATTCTAGGAAATAGGTTTTCGCTTATGTGGTATCCTCTGATTGGTTATCTATTATTTTATACTTTAAAAAATGATCTACCTTTTGTAAAAGACTATACAACTCTACTCAAAATTATGGAATTTATCAAAATAAAAAAAATCACTTGTGTTTATCTTAATTCAATCCTCCTTTTTTTATTTTCTTTTATAAAAAATTATAAACTAAAAAAACTCTCCATCTTTATCTTAGTTCAATTCTTCAGCTTCATAAATTCTAAAATACGAATCCACAATTTTCATAAATAGTTCAATCTTGTTAAACATCCACCATATTGTCAAACTTGCGACGACTATAATATTGTCAAACATCTACCATGTCTCCTCCTACAACTGATCATGTTCGAGTACGTCGACTTAAGTACATCTCGAACGGACTGGAAGATATGTGTCAAGGTGTTATGGATTTTGAAACACGTTTCGGTGGCAAGGTTTCCAATTATGGAACTCATCTTGGTCGATGAGCACATATGTGAATCGGTGTTTTCTTTTGAGTCAATGAGCTCATCTTTGCATCGTTTGGTTTACCCTAACTCGTAGTTTCTATTTCTTTTTTAGGGTTGACAAATACAAACTTTTGTTTAGATAAAATTTCATTACATATACGTTATCGGTATTTTTGTTTTTAGGATTAACTTTTACAAAAATTGTTATGCCCGTACTTCCGCACGGACCACCATCTAGTTAATAGATGTATAACAAAACTTTGAAAAGAATCAAAAATTTTTTTTTGTTAAAGTGAAAAGAATCAAATTTAAGACCTAACAAATCATTACAGTGGGGTGATAAGAAAAAGAACACCGTAATCAAATTTGAAATGTCTCATCAACGGTCTTTCATGCTATGAGAAGATAACATAACTAACGGTAACACCAATAAACTTCAGATGAAACACAAAGTGAAAATCAAGGGAAATATTCTAAAGAGAGAGACTATGATCTTCCAATCTAGCAACACTTCCTTGTTCTCTTTGTACGCATAATTCTATAGTGTTGTTATCTAGTTTTAAAGGAGTTTTGAGAATAATTCCATAAAAATACACAAACTATTTTTCTATTTCCATAATAATACACAAAGTTTTAAACTATATAAATTTTGTGTATTATTATGAAAATAGAAAAATAGTTTGCATATTTTTATGGAGTTTTTCCATCTTTTTGTTTATATAGTTTTATTTAGCTAGCTTTAAAATGAGTTTTAACTCCCGGAGCAATTGGGACCATGCGTCCTATCTTTGTTGCATTCCCATAA
The DNA here is from genome assembly GCA_900406275.1 of Anastatica hierochuntica. Classification (NCBI taxonomy): domain Eukaryota; kingdom Viridiplantae; phylum Streptophyta; class Magnoliopsida; order Brassicales; family Brassicaceae; genus Anastatica; species Anastatica hierochuntica. The sequence continues at coordinate 2,591 of OVAN01013245.1, forward strand.
ATTCAAGTCCGATATTAACAAAGTGTGGAGTCAAACTGAAGTAGATGCATTGGATATGATGATGACGACGAGGTTGATTGATGACGATGATTCATGACGTATTACTTTGTTATTTTTTTTCTCGTTTGTTGCCTAACGGCAAATAGTTTTTCTCACTAGAGGCGAGTACAGATTCGAACCACTAGTCCACTTGCTCTGTTACAAGTTCCATTTCCAGTTATTTGATGGTGTGTAAAAAGTTCAGTGAAATGAGAAACGTAGTCGCAAAAAAGATCATTGCCATCATTTTTTCGAAGGTTTTTAAAACAAGTGACTGATAAAAAGGACTTTCATTAATCGCAACAATTCGAAACCAACAATATCCTTCTTGCATGGAAATGTTCCAATAATGATAATAATAATAAAGTTTTGAAGAAGCTAAACAATAAAACCCAAATCTTCATATCATCTCTCTCTAATGCCACAACTTCATACAGAATCCAGACGGTACAAACGCAGACGCACCTCCACCAATCGCAGAACGCCTGATCGAAACGCGATCGTTAAAAGTATGAACAAGCTGCTCAGCTAAAGCAACAGGATCATCATTAAACGTATCGATGAATATCTTCACAACTCTAATCTCTTGTTGTGTTGCTCTTAAGCTATACCAAGTCAGAAACTTTTGTCTGAAATCTTTCTCGATGTGTCCTGAACACTCGAGCTGTCTTATGATCTTCACACAATGCTCTAATCCACTCTCTGTTCCTCCGTTTGCCGAATGATCACCATTGTTATTACCGTTATCTTTAACCGATTTAACATTTCGAGCTTGACGGTTCTTGGTTTCGTCTGACCTGAAGGGAGTAATTGGCAAACTCGCTTCCGAATTGTTTCGGTTAACAACAAGATTTGTCGTAGTAACCGGCACTGGAGCTTCACCGTTCTTATCCAGCATTGCTTCTTCTTCTTCCTCTAATAACACAATCTGTTCAACGTTTTTCTCAATCTGTGCAGCATCTGATTCGGTTGTTCTTTTCGCCCTTTTCGCTGCGTTTTCATCAACCGAAGAAGAGTCTTTTTTGTCCTTCTGCGATAAATTCTGAGGAACAATGTAACCATTGTTGGATTCAGCTTCAACAGAGGACAATGTGCTGCAATTTGTGAGAGGGCTTTCGCTTCTTTCGGCTAGTAACGAAGAGCAATTAGTTCCTTCTTCAGGGCTACGGGTCAAAACAGTGATTTCATCGACACTGAGTTCTCTGGTTCCGCTAAAGGACACAACTTTGAAACAATACTCAGAAGCTGGAGCTAATCCAGAGACTACAAATCTTGCCTTTGGAGTAAACAATGTGCAAGTAGACCTCTCCGGATAATCTTTCTCTGAGGCCTTACGATGCCAAATACTGTAATGAACGATATTTGCAGGTGAAGAGACTTCATTAGAGGCGAGAATCACCGTGAGTGAAGTCGCATTAACATCTTCGAATCTGATCTTGGTTGATACTGTGGTTGCAGTATCTGCAGATACCTCATTGCTCAATCCATAAGAGCAATCTAGCAAGCAAAAAACAGAGAATCACAAATTATTGATCAGGACTTATCGACATTATTTGATAATTGAATCATTCGGGTAATAAAAAATTGACCGTGCTGAATCTTGGAACCATGAGCTGAAGGCAATGCAGCGACATCAGGAGGTGTACTGGCTTCACGAGTTTCAAGAGATTCAAGAGCAGAGGAACAAAGTTTCTGCACATTGGGTCCGGACTGAAGTCTGTTTACAATTCCTCTACCTATTTTCATAGGGAGACCAGTGAGAGGACCGACATCAGCTTCAAGACTCTTCACAGCTTCATCCACAGCCTCACATGAATTCGAATATTTCTTTGAGCCTTTTAAAAGTTTCTGAACCAAGAAAAGACGGTAACAAAGCACGTCTACCCTTCTGGTTTCTTTAGCAATCGACAATTGCTTCTTCAAACATTCAAGCAAGCTGTTTGGTTTACCGCAAGAGACACAGTAGAAGCAGGATCTCTCACTTTGTTTATCGTTTGCAAGACCGGACTTTTCAATCTTGAACGCACATTCAAGATGACAAGACAATCCGCAAGAATCACCCACAAATGGAGCATCTGAGCTACATGTTAACCAGAGACTAGGATCTTTGTTATCATCATATTTACGACAAATGCAACAAGAACACCTTCGACAAAACGAGTCTTCCTGTCTCAATATGGCCCGGCAAGCCGAATTACTGCAGTAGATAGTATTCTCCTCGCCTAAACCAATTCCTAATTCCGAGTTAGTATGCACCAAAACATTGATAACTTCGAAACCGGACAAAAAGAAAGACTTTTACCTTTTGTATTAACTGAGTTGCAGCTTCCTGAGGCAATATTGCTAGTTGGAATCACATAGCGAGTAGGATTATCGACTTTCCTTTGTCTCTTAGAGTTTCTTTGAACAGACAAACAATCAGAATCTCTTCTCTTGGCTTCATACTCTCCAGAGTTTTTCTCGGATACAATTTTCAAAAGGGCCTCAATGATCTTGACTTTGGTCAAGCCAGTATACTTTCTTTCTTTTCCCATTTCTGCACATAAAATCTGAAGAATCTCTTGACGGCTCCATGCCTGCAACACTTCAGTAGCTAGATGTGACTGCTTCGACAGTTCGTAAACAAGCTGCCTCTTCTCATCAACACTCATTTCACCGCATTTCGATGAGTCACCTGCAGCTCCTGTAAGACTCAAAGGTAAAGGTCTTGGAAGAACAATGTCTAAACCAAAAACACACACAACTTAATCCAAGAATCTGCCTTAGAAGCTTGTGTTATTATCCTTACACAAATGATGATAATTTACGCCTAAATTGAGAAGAATGATTTCAACCATATTCAAAGTAAAATGCAAACTACAAAGCTAATTAGGAAAAGCCACAGGACCGCAAACTCAAGAAACATCGAGGAGTCAAAGAGAAAACCAAAACAACATGACAAAGCAAAAGATCATCTTCTTTTAGGATGCAACTGAATGAGGAATGGACCAAGAACTTTAATCAACCATTAAAAAAAGAGAATCAAAGGATGATTCTTTTAAGAATTAGAACAACTCACATTCATCAATAATGACATCTCATGGAATCCTATTCTATATCAGAAAAACAAAAGTCATTTAGTCTTTTGACGCACGATTAAAATAATGAGCAAAAACACACACAAGAGGATGATATGAAGTTTTAGAACCAATGAAGAAGAAAAAGTGAAGACCCACCAAACATTAGAATCACCAATGAGAAACCATAACAAATATAAAACATCCAAATCAGTAAGCATACTATGCTCATAATCAAAGAGTATATAAAAAAAGTCTTAAACTTTTGAATAAAATAAACAGAGATTTTTCAAACAATCAAAATCAGAATCCAAAGCTTCACAGATTTCGATAAATCTTAAGAAACCCAGAAAAAAAGATACCATCTTGAGAAGAATCCATGAGGTAGAAGAAGGTTAAAGAGAAGCTAATCAAAGCCACATTACAGATAAAGAAGGAATCTTCAAAAACCTGCGATGGTCAAGAAAAAGACAAAAACAGAGAAAATAAGATTGGACAGAGAGAGAAAGAGAAAGAGAGATCGAGGAAAAAGGAGAAAAGAAAAGACAAGAGAATAAGAGAGAGAGAGGCTTACCCAATAAGGTAAGTTATTCGTCGAGCAAAGAAGAGGGTTTTTTAACTCTCTCCCTCGTCGGAAAAGTTCATCGGAGAACGGAGAAACCAGAGAAGGAGAGAGAGAGAGTCGCTGTGTTTGAGCGACGAAGAGAGAGAAAGAGAGTCGCTTGAAAGAGAAGAAGGTAGAGAGAAGCCTATAGAGATGAGGAGATGCAGTTTTTTGGTGGGTCCCAAAAAGGGTAAATTTTATTTTTAATTTTTAATTTTAACCTCTTTGTTATTCTTCACGTTACTTCTGTGATTTCTCGGTTTGCAGTAACGTTATTTTAATTTATTCTTTCTTTTTTTTTTTTCACCATTTTAATTTATTCTTTCTAATTTTAATATTTTGGTTCTCACTTCTTTGACTTTTTTTTATTATTATAAATACATACATGATTAGGTTTTTTTGTTAATGCATACATGATTAGTTAGAACATAAGTATGTGATTAGGTTTTTTAAGCGTTTAAAAAAACAATATTGTCATATATCATTTTGTATTATATAGATTCTAACATGATACGATACATGTTAAAGAGTCGGAAAAAAAAACAAACATACATGTTAAAGAAAATTACTATGAAAATGATAGTATAGCTTGATGTATAAATAGTAAAGTTCAAAATTTCCAATAATTTAAGATAATTTTCCAAAGCGAAAAATCAGAAAATAGTATGATTTACAACAAATTGCTGACCATATTAGATATCATTATTTTGGAATATTTTTGCAAATCTTTTTTTATAAATAACATAAATACTGAAAAATAAAATAATTATGATTCGCTGATTTGTGCCGAATATAAAACTTTTCATACGGTCGATCATAACAAAATCACACAAAAATGTCATGAATATTTTTTTTTCCTTGTATAATTATGCGACACACACACTTATCTTTAATCTTGATTTATCTTAAATAATCATAGTGTGCAATGACACGTGTTATATATGCATTGGCACCTTTTCGATACTATACGTGTAGTACGTGTTACGTAGGCATTGGCTATCAAAACAAATGAGAAGACTTGGTTTTGAAGAACATGTGCCCAACATTTGTATTTTATCAACACCAAAAATTATTTTGATTCACAAGTGGTTTATAGAAGGATAAACAATTTGTATTCTTTTGGATCTACTTTTTTTTTTGAACATCTTATTGATATTAATTCAAAAGCAAGAGAATACAAAGGTGGAATACATAGCCGACAAAGGACATGTCCTTTTCGGAGACAAAAGCCGACGAATTGGTGGACAACCCTCGAAGCCAAACAGCCAGTGAAAACAAACACCGGAAATCGAGAAAACACAAAAACATTAAAAGTTCGATCTCAACTTAAGCCAATCTATAACAATTTTACAATCAAACTTCTAATGAGCAAAGATCACATAGAGGAAGGCACGAAGAGAAGCGAAACACCGACAATCCAAAATTATTAAGGTTGAAAGAGACTCATTATACTGCTCCGAGACGACGAAGCCACGAGAAAGTTCGACACTCATTATATTGTTCCAAAAGAAAGAGCAACGAGTACACAATGGACAAACTTCAACCCGGGAAGACGACGAATTACTGTTTGAGACAATCGACTCCCAAACGGCATGATGTTGAACGAGCTGAGGCTCCATTTCTTTGTAACGAGAACCGGAAGAACCTTCACCGCACCATAACCACGCACCGTAGTCTCGATCAAAGAAAAGCACTCCTTTCTCATTGTGGACTTTACCCAAAAGAGCAAAGCAAAACTCTACACCATTGCTTCTCACGGTTGATAGCACGCAAGATCACTGACGGATGAAACATCTAACAAACAAACCATTCAACCGAGAAAACAAAGAAGAAATGGAGATAGAAAGGCCAAAAACGAGATCAAACCTAACTACCAGTAAATCCGAGCATAACTCTCCTAAAGAACATCAAGACAAAAAAGATCTTCAAATAGATTTAGAAAAAAACCAGATCTAAAAATGAGATCTAAGACCTTTAAGATCTATAGAGAAACCAAGCCAAAAGAGAAGAAAGATGGAACAAGTAAACAAAGTCGGACCGACATCGGAGCTGTGGTAGCCTCCACCCGCTGGCTGGTGACCAACTAACCTTCTTCTTTTGGGTCTACCTCTATGATATTTAGTTTTTGTAAATAGAAACTTATTTTACAATAACACATATAATTTTGTATCCTTCACAAAAATTATGGATATATACAAAATCTATTTTATATGTTTTCTGTCTTCTGATTTTTTTGTCATATTTTATCATCAAATTGACCATACAAAAAAAAAGATTATTCTCAAGAGAATTTTTGAATACACAAGAAGTCGTCGAATATCAAAATTCCTTGGAAGCAAAGGCGGTGAAAAACAGATCTGCACGCTTACATAAGTGATTCAAGAACGCAAATACATGCTCGACTAAACGAAAAATTAATAAAACCCGAATAAACAAAAAGAGAATAAAAAGAGGATAAAAACGTAGAGGAGGTTATGACATGCATTTTTTTATATGAATGTTAATATCATTAGAAATGAAAGAGGGTTACAAAATATTTGTTAGCCTATACTTTGTTTCCTTGCCCCCAAAAAATAAAAGAACAAGGAAAATACTTTTATAAACAGAGATAAGAAGAATCTAATATAGCCATAGTGCCATAAGGTTCTTGAAACTCTTCCTATCATGCCTTGTTGTGATTGTGTTCTTCACTTCCCGGTCAATTTCCTTGAAGATAGTGTCAGGAGAAATGACTTTTTAGTTATGGAGAACATTGTTCCTCTGTTTCCAAAGGTGATAAACCGCCGCTTGCACGACCACTTTCCTCATCGTTGTCGGGGCTTGTGTTGTGGAGACCAAAGTCCAGGCAATCAGAGATTCCCAAGTGAGGAAGATGCATTGTCTGACCCTTAGTTGCCTCTGAATTTGTTTCCATACTCTTTCACTGAAGGTACATCTTAACAGAAGGTGGTCCCTTGTTTCAATATGTGAGCCGCAAAGACAACACTCTTGAGGAACCCGAAGACTCCATGAAACCAGTTTGGACCTTGTCGGCAGTCTATCCCTCTGTGTTGTCCACATGAGGAACAAGTTGTCCCAATCTTTGGTATTAGGACCATGTTCATTGCACTTAATTGCCTCAACAGTTTTCCTATGGCAAAGAACTAAGAGACCGCCTCTGTAACCTCAAGGCCAACTATGTTCGAGTTTGCGATGAAGAACTCAGTGGGGGTAACCGTCCGGGCCATTTGCCTTATTCTTTGGCAAGGAGAAGAAGACAACTCGTATTTCCTCATGGCTAAAAGACTGTACCAGCTTGTCTTTTTGCGAGTTTGTTAGCCTGAAAGGAAGTAACAAGTCTATATCACTTTGCCAGGCTTGTGTAGGACCTTGATTTGTTCCAAGCAAAGTTTTAAAGTAGTTGACACAATGCTCATGGATACCCTCCTGTTCCTCTATTTTGTTTCCATTTTCATCGATGAGGAAGTGGATACGGTTTATGGCTTACCTTGAGTTTGCAATTCTATGGAAGTAGTGCGTATTACTATCACCTTCCTTAACCCACGTTACCCTTGACTTTTTTCTGTGGAAAGACTCTTCAGCCCTGGTAAGCTCGGTCCACTTATCCAATGATTTCTTTTCCTCCTCTCCAGCCCGTTGTGAGGGGTTTTGTAGAAGGATTCTCTGCTTCTGGATCAAGTTTGCGTGTGCCTCCTGAACTCTCTTCTTTAAATCAGAATAATGTTCCTTTGCAAATCCACGTATCTTGTTTTTCACAGCTTTCAGCTTTTTGATTACCCTGAACATAACTGAGCCCACCACTACCATAGAGAACCATGAATCTGCCACCATAACTGCAAAGCTTTTGCTCTGAAGCAAGTAAGTGAAAAACTTGAAAGGCCTCTTTGTAACAATGGAGGCTGAATTTAAGACAATACCCCATGGAGAGTGATCCGAGAATTCTGGTTCTCCAAAAACTCCAAAAGAGAGAGGAAACATCAGATTCCATTCCTCATTTACTAGGACTCTATCCAGCTTCTTAGCAATGGGATCCTCTTGTCTTTTATTCCACCATGTGTAACCATTTCCCCTGAAGGTAAGATCTGCAATTTTTGCATTTAAAAGACAATCACGCAGAGCTAGCATTTGCCTATCCACATTCAATGAGGGCAGTCTTGAGTGTTCAGTTGGATTAAACACCTGATTAAAATCTCCTAACACTAACCATGTTTTACCTCTGACAGAAATTGAGTTTGAAGTGAACACAATTTCATCCCAAAGAATCTTCCTTCATCTTCTGAGTTTGAAGTATAAACGAAAGAGATGATGCAGGTAGAGGGCTGATTTGAAAGTTGCACTTCGCAGGTCAACATTTGCAGTGACTTGTAGAGAACATTGACATGAACAGTAAGATGCCAAAGCACCCAAATTTTCCCCAAGGTGGACAACTTATAATTTTCTTCAAACTTCCAGTCAGGCAACAATGTATTTACAATATGCTTCTGCTTTTCCTGTTGCACATGAGCCTCACTGAGGCTCCCCAAAAGTGGTTGGTTTTTCTGCATCCATTTCTTAAAGTCGATACGATGATTAGATATATTGAACCCCCTCACATTCCCATAAAAAATATTTATACTCATAAAAAAGGTTTTTTTTGGAGCTCTTGCTTCTGGAGACTTTTTTCTTCCTCCTCGAGACCACTTCTGTGAAGGCTTCATCGATATGAGTGCCTTCATCACTAGGGCCACTGACTGATTCTTTCTGGGAAGAGACTTCTCCAATCTCCTTCGGGTTGGTACTCTGATACCTTAGAGTTTTAGAGGAGTCTCCAATCTCAATACAAAGAGTACCACTTCCTGCTATACTTGAGTCGGTCTCTTCAATAGCAATGTCCTTGCCCTTCTCCAGAAACCTGACTTGCTCCTCAGCAACTTCTAACACTTTTGTGCTTCCAGAGGCCCTTTCGTGCACCAGTTGTTGAGCTTGACCCTTTGCGGGTTCTTGTACCTCTGCTTGTTTTGTGTCTTTACCAACTTCAGCCAAAGTACTTTCTAGCTCGAACTTTGAGCTAACAGCTCTTTCAACTGCTGGACCACTTGAGATGCTTCTCCTATGTTTTGCCCTAGTCTTGGTTTTGTTTGTGAGAGAGTTTTTCCTTTGAGGGTAATATGCTGGAACATGACAGGTTGAGTTGCAAGTATTGCAAGTAATCGGAGCACGCCTGCATCTTCTTAGGTTATGCCCGATCTCCTTACAATAGTTGCACACCGACGGCATCCACAGACTTGAAACTAGTATTCTCCTCACTTAACCGTTCTCAAACTGCACGTTAACCGCCTCTGGTACCGGTTTGCATGGGTCAATCAATGTGAAAACCCTTGCTACCTCCAGATTGGTTTTGCTTGTCGTGGATGGGTGGAGTGTGATTGAATGACCCACCTGAATGGCTATCAGCTCCAGGGAATCATCGTTAAAGAACTAAAGCAACACTTATCTAAGCTCAAGCCAGATAGGGGTCGATGTCAATTCTGGCTTTTGAGGAATAACGCCTGGATCCCAATTGTCCACGAACATAGTTTGGCCTTCGATTTGCCATAATCTATGTTAACAACCCTTGCCCGCGTGTGTGGATTAGGAAATCGACTCCAAATACCGTTTACTATGGCTTGAACTGTGTTATGCGTTGGCGCATAAGAGTAGAATTGGCCAATGATAAACTGGTCCCAAGCTTGTTTATTCTTCTCAATAACGGAGTTTGGAATCCGTATGCACGACTCCCCCGTCGGGAACAAGAACGATGTACCCTTCTTCTCAAGGCGTCTGGAGGTACCCTTGAATAGGCTAGACCACGTGGTAGGAGCGACTGCTGGAGAGTGCTCTGATGATGATGGGTCGGTTGCGGAGGCTACCGACACAGATTTCTCGTGGGAGGCAGACTGGAACTTTCCAGATCTATAGTCTGAGAGCCCTTTTATGGCCAAATCAACACAGGAATCGCTGATTTGGGCATTCGGTGATGGTGTCTGAGAAATTGAAGCTCTGTCAACCTCCTTCGCCTTTGGAGAGAATGGGAAGGATGATGAAGGAGCTCCAATTTCGGGCTTTTAAGCTAGGGGATCTGTGGACTTAACACTAATCTCCAGAGTTGGATTTTTGGGAGAAGCCCTTTTGGATGGTGGATTTTTCTTTCCCATAGAGTGGGGAGGGCCCTTTGGTTTTTTTTCGGAGGTTGGTGGCCGGCGTCCTTGACGACGCCAGAGCAAAGAAAGAAAAGCAGTCACTGTAGATGAAAATCGCTTTTTCTCAAGAGAGAGAAAAAGCTCGTATTTCTCAAATTATATATGTTGTACATGATGCATGCATATTTTATCATGGAATAATATTATTTAACAAAAAAAAAACATGGGATAATATTTTGCATAACCTACTTATGTTTTGTGAACGTAGAATTCTTTCATACAAATTCAAATACATCGACTACAGTCACTACACAAGTTTTGTGAACTTTCTACCGTGGTCGTATTGACTACCTGAATTGATAAGAGTATCTAACGCACGTAAATATATATACACTTTTGTAGCAGTTATGTTTACGACTTTTTACGTTATCAAATTTCCAAATGGATCCACTTTCTGTAGTTTATATTGTTGTTTATTTTTCCTAGCAAGTTTAACTGTGTAATATATATATATATATATATATATATATATATATATATATATATATA